>JAWNLD010000490.1:13407500-13470000 GCA_035041545.1 Drosophila colorata | reverse complement strand
AAAATAAAAGGAAAAGCAGCGAACAACAACAACAGCGGCGGCCTTCACTAAAAGCCGGGGCATAATGTATTGAGGTTGAAAGGCAGCCAGAGCGAAAGGATAGCACAGGGCAGGGATAACGCAGGACGTAAGGACGACACGGCTTGCCCCTGGCAATGGTGAGAATTTACGCACACATGCACACACCCTTACACAAACAATCACACACACACACACACACAGAAGCAGACAGCGACAGCGATAAGCATTGATTCGATAGTTAGAAATGCGCTCACGAGCACACAGCGATATATATACTATATAGTATACAAAAAATGAAATACAAATTAATATATAAACATGGTAACATGAAACACTTACGTGTTTTTAAATAAATAAGCTGATCTTCATGTTATGTTATGTACTATATATATGTGTATATGTTTGCTAAAAATATTTGGACTGTTTCGATTTTTTTTAATCATGAATTTCCACGGACGCTAAACCGATCAAGTGGACTTGTTAGCCTGTTAGCTTAGGATGCCCTCACACGATCATCTCTAGGCAACTGTCTATTTACCTGTTTCTGGCACTTAGCATCATCCGAAAAGAGGAACAACAACAGTGTTGTTGTTGTTGTTGTTGTTGTTGTCGTTGTTGCGGCTAAAATTACAAGTAATTGAACCGAAGCAACAGCAGTCGTTGAGCCCAGTCTGAGTGAGTGTGTGTGTGTGGAGGGAAACATGTGTGCGGCATCAGTTAAAATAAAAATAAAAAAATAAAAACGAAAGAGAAAGAGGAAAAAACAGCAGGCACAGGATGCAGTTGCCGTCTTTGCTATATAGGCCCAGAGCCAAAACACCGTGACCTGCGCCCTCAGCAGCTAAATGTTACAGCAACAACAACCACAACAACAAAGACAACAACAAGATAAACATGCATAAATAACACAAAAAAAAAAGAAGAAAAAAACGTTGTCTGGCATAAGGGATAAATGTTGTGTAGGGGGCACGCACGGCAGCAAAGGCAGGGGCAGGGGCAGGGGCAGGAAGAGCAAGACGAGATTTTGCGAACGCATGCAGCGCGATCAATTAGCCAAGACACGCACCAGCTGCCAAGTATTGTGTAACGGTAACACTAAGCCCAAGGGCAACGCCTTCTGTAAGTTGAGATTCTGTGTTGTTGTTGCTTCATGTTTCATGTTGCTCGATGCGCTTGCATTATTTAAAAAAAAAATACGAGATGGTAACAAAAAAAAAATCACAGCAACAACAGTCGGTAAAAATGTTTGAGAAGTGCGAACAGGTAAACAAAGAAAAAAGAGGATGCTGAAAACTTCAAAATAAGCACTTCAGAATAATCAAGCAAATATGATATTCGGAAATAAGTAGCTAAACTATTGTATATTTATTAATGTCTAATCTAAAAATAATAATAATGAGGCGGGCAAGTTTCTCGATATATGATCTGATTGCGTAAACAAATAAATCAATAATAAGTAATAATGAAATGATCCAATGCCAAGTTTTAGAAGAAGGATTACTCTTAGCATTTCAAGAGTTATCCTAAAAAATGTGCATTTAATTATCCATGCAGACAGATTAAAATATATTTCATCCTCTAAAAATATGCATTATTGAAAATAACAATTATTTGAATTTTTCGGTAAAAGATCACCTTACTTATTTTCGAAAAATGTTTTTTTTTATTTTTGTTATTTTTAATGTCTGGTTGATTTTACACTGTCAACGAGTATTGCGCTGTCGGCTACAGCCGACTGCAACGTTATTAGTTGCTTATATTTATCACTCATAAATTTGCAACAATTTCATTTACTGGATTAATGCAGACTTATGTAGGTTTAAAGTAAAGGAGAAAGAGTGTTGTGTTTTGCACTCACAAAAACGGTGCTGCCGCCCGTCCTGAATAGTGGCGCATATTTCACGCTCAATTAAATTGCCAGCAAGTTGCACAGTTTTTGTGCAACATTTTTGCGGCCATCTTGCAACCGAAGCAACCCATAAAAACAGAGAGGAGGCTGCGAGACATAACCGCGACCCGTAAATGGACCACGGCTTGAACGTGCAACTGACCTGCCGCAACTGCCGCGCCCCTGCAATTTTACCCGCTATCCGCCTCCTGGTTAGGTTCGGGCCTTGCCACCGATGTCGACGGGCTGCAATTTCTTTGGCTGCAAGCCGGGAATTTAATTCACATTGATTGCATTTCGAGCGCCGCATTGCGTTGCATTTTAAATAATGCCAACGGCTTTTCGAAAATATTTTGTGGCTCGAATTGGCATCGCTGCTGTCGACCCGGGCGGTGGGGGTAGTGAAGGGGTGGGGCGCTGCCAATTGGGTTCGCGGATTGCGCATCACTTTAATTAAACAAATGCCAAGCGAAGGCGTCAGATCAATTCAGGCGTGCACAAGGAAACGCAATATGGATAATAGTGCAAGGGGCAATATGGCAAACGCGGGGAATGGGGACGGCGTAATTATGAGCTGCAGAAGCAGCAGCAGCAGAAGCAGCAGCTGCTGCTGTTGGGGGAATTTTTTTTAATCAATTGCATAATCAGCGAAACCGACGGACCAGACCGGAGCGAGCGGTATCATTTATGTGGCGCAGCTGGCGTTAATAAACAAAAGTTCTTTAAAGTATTTGCCGAGGCGAAAATGTTGCACTTAGTGGAACTATGTGAGTTAGGAAAGGTTTCAGTTTAAAAAAAAATATAAAAAAATATTTCTAAAAAATAATCATAAATAAATAATTTCAGATTCTATATTCAATATATTTTAAATATTCCTGTTTAAATATTTATAAACAAATAAATCCATTTCTAGGTTAATTTATAGCTGAAGTATACATTAAAAAAAATAAAAAATAATTAGGGATAATCTCTAGCTAGTAGTGCAGTTCAAGAAATTGCATATATTTAAAATATATATTCCTTGATTTCACTTAACGAAATATTACAGCAGATTTGCTAGATATAATTGCTATACAGTTACAGTTACGTAGCGCTGGCGATCTGTGCGCCGTAAGTTCGATAAATACCACGAATATAAGTTAAAGCTCGAGGATTGTGCTGTGGCTCTTTCAGAGTTTAACAGCTCAAAGAGAGTCAAAGGCTATTTAATACGATTATCTCATGGATTCCAAGGTATATAATTATGACAATGCATGAAATGGTACTACGACGGGCCCAGAGTCAGAGCCAGTTCAGGCAGCTGTCTACTTCGTTTTTAATTATGGACATAATTATTTAATGAATACGTACATGTACACGCACACATATATACATAAATGTACATGTGTACAGGCATGAGAACATATGTGCACGTGTGGGTGTATAATTATATGCTCTGGGCGCTGTAAATTGGCGACGAAAGTACAATACAAAACAAAAACAAAAAAAATGCGAAGAGAAAAAAAATGGGAAAAATGAGAAAATCAATTAAATTCTGATGGAAATGAAATCATCTTAAAATTCATGCAGCGTTTATCATAAATCGACGGCCGTTGTATAATTTCAATCATCAACAACAACAATGTGCGAGGCGACGGGCGGCAGTGACAGCGACAGCCAGTGAAATAATAATAAATAAACATATAATAATTGAAAATACAATTAGCATAATTGCAGTCCACAACCAGCAGCAGCAACAACAGCAACAACTAACAACAACAACAGCAACAACAACACACCCATGAAAGCCAAAAAATTTAAATGAACATAATTTTTATTTACACAAATTTAGCCAGCGTAGCGAGAGTTTATTCAACTTTTTTTTCAGTTTCATTTTAATTTTTTTTATCAGCCACTTAGTTGGGAGGTTGGTGGGCGTGTTTAATGCATTTATGTTAATGTATGTAACTGTTAATATGTACAGTTCATTAGTAAAGCCAACGATTATTAAAGAACAGTTGCAATCACAATTTACTTAATAGCATATTCAAACTATCACAGACACATATTTTTTATATTTATTGAGAATAGATATTGTGCTTATTTTTTAACAAAGTCCTAATACATCAATATTTATATGTACGTTCGCAAACTTATACCTAATCCTTATATTTTTAATAGTGCTAACTTTGAGTTACATTTGCTAGTAAGAATAATTTTTTTTATTTTATATAAATTATTTTAATAGCTGTTGTTTTATGATCCATTTAATTTCTTATTATATTTAGCGCATATATAGCCGCTAAGCTTCGGGAGAGTTATGACTAAAAACTTTAAAATTCCACCTCTTTTTCAATGCCTTCGCTGTGTGCTGCCATTTTCAGAAATATTAAATACTCCACTTTAGAGCTTTTTAATATAATGCGCATTTATTTATTTATGTACACATAAATCTGTATACAGTTTGTATAAATTTTGCCATTTGATATTTGGGCAGCCAATGCACAAGCACATATCACTTTAGTCATTATTTTTGCAGCAACAAAAACAGCCGCAACAACTATAACAACAGCAATAGCAAAAAGCCAACACCAAAAGGAAATAAATCCAATAAATGTTAAAAAAATAATAATACAGAAAATACCACGAAATTTTGCCATAAATTTCGTGCACAATTTTCCCGGCCCGAAACATTTTTATGCAATTTTTTGTTTTGGTTTTATTTTTGTTGTATTTTACTCGCTAAATCAACAAGGCGTATATTGAACAGATAGTACCACAAATAAAGATATAAAAAATATATATATAAATAAATAAATACAAAAACGGGGAAAAAAATTTTGACATAAACATTGATAATGTTTATTGATAGTAGAACGCGTATACAAACATTAAACGATTCCTGGTATATACATACTTATCCACATGATTGTATTAAATTGGCCGGCTCAATTTCAAATATTGAATGTAATTTGCGGCAATTGTTTCAAGCAATAAATTTGTGATAGCAATTTGAAAAGGTTTTGGTTTATCATTTACAATTTCTGATTATGCTTAGAGCTTTACAAACCCGAGAAATGTGTCGAGGCGAACATTTTATCATACAACTGCGCTAATGTGCTCTGGCATTTAAAATTCAGCAGCCAGAAGATGTTTTTTTTTTGTCATCTTTGTTTGTAATATAATTGCAAACGTAAAGCACTTTTTTTGAATTCCTGATGTTTTTTTTTCTTAAAACACTTTTAAAGTTAACGTAGAAACAAATCTTTACGAGCCATTAAAGTCCATTCTTTGGCACTGGACGCACTTGCACCTCATTATGAGAGACTAAGGCTGCTGGACAAATGTCGTATCTGGCTAAGACTCTCTCTTCAACCCAGAAACCAAAGCAGCGTACGTGAGGCAAAAAAAAGGGAAGTAAACAAAAGAAAAAAATAACATCCGAAACGCAGCCAAAAACTTTTGAATAACAAATGAAGGCTGCGACTGCGGCATCTGTGAGACCTGAGCGGACTTTTTAAGCAGCAACAGCAGCAACAGCAGCACCAGCAGTCAGAGGTAGACTTGTTGTTGTTGTTGCCGCAGAAGCCACAGCCAAAGTCAAAAAGTTAAGCACACAACGCGGCGTATACGTAATCTGCGGCTGTCTGATCACTCACACACAATGAGCACAGCAGCAGCAGCTGCCTGCATTTGCCATTCGTCTACCAGTCTCCGTTTTCCTCTAACTCTATCTCTTTCCATCTCCCTACCTCCCTCTCTCTCTCTCTCTCTATTCTCTCTCTCTCTCTCTCTCTCTCTCTCTCACGCTCTTTGTCTTTCTTCATCTGTCTGTTTGTTTGTTTGTGCGCTGGCATGCTGCTTAGCTTGATACGCCACTGAGTAGCAGATTAGTAGCGCTTATGCTTGCACCTACTACGTGGCCAACACACACACACACACACACACACACATTCGTGAGACACACATGGCTTTAAGGTCAGGCAAAGAACTCGCGCTTCTATACCCTGCCAACGCATTGCGAATTATGGTGCAACACAGCTTTTTACGTCTCAGATTCATTTCAAAAACGCCTAAATCTTATTTCTTTCACTATCATATATGTTTATGCTTTTATCCAAATTTAGATAAATTATATGCAGTTTTTAATTTCCTAATGTTGTTGGCTAAACTTGCAAACTTGGCTTGTGCCTAATGAAAATTGGCTTGTATTTTTTTTAAAGTAGTCTGAAAAGTGAATTATTTCTTAGTGACAACTTTTTAAATTAAAATAAATATAAAATTATAATCAATTACCAATGTTTTATTTATTTTTTTGGTTTTGCCCTTAATTGTAAATAATAATAAATTTGCAATTAAAGTTAGTGTATTTACTGTGCGCTTTAGCGCGCTTGACAGTTTTTGCGCTTTTGGGCGCGTTTTAGCCTGCCTGTTATCCTGCCACGTTGCCGATGTCTTCTGGCTGTCATCTGATCTCTGGCTCTGCTAAGTGGGCATCCCCTCCCCCAATCTCTCCCTCTTCTCTCTCTCTCTTTCTCTCTGTGTATCTTTTCCTGACTGAGCTCCACACGCCCGCCATGACATGACTCGCTTTGGCTGCTGCTTCTTGCCTCGCCGTCGCCGTTCTCGTCGTCCTCGTCATGGTTGTCTGTCGTATGCGTTTGGAATTTTTGATTTTGCCACATTGCAGACTGCAGTCAATATGCAGCAGTTGCCCCGCCTGCCCTCGCCCGCGCCCGCGCCCGCCTCCTCCTATTGCTGACTACTGTGCTGGCCAGCGGTTTTTACTGTCAGTCTGTGTGTTTGTTTGTTTTTCCTTCGGTGTTTTTTTTTTTTTTTTGTTTCGCCAGCAGATTGAATTTTGATTTGGCGGGTAATTGAACTTTTACTACAGCAGCAACCGATTCCTCAGCGCCTCTCTCAGGAGTTGCTGCGACTGCGGCTGCGACTGCTGCGGCTGCTGCTGCTGTTGGCCTGACTGGCGGCATGATTAATGGCTGGCAATGCGCAACGCACGATCTACGTTTTTGGCCTCATCATAAATTATTAAACAAGTCCACTTGACACATGCACACAAATACACACACACACACACACGCAGAGCGCAATATAAATGACCAGACCGAACAGGAACAGCAACAACAACAACAATAATAAATAATAAAAAACAAAACTGAAAAAGAAATACAGCAACAAAACTGTACAAAACGCTGAGACGCTCACAACATTTTTGGCATGCCCCATGCGCCGAAAACGGTAAAAGCGACATGGCTAAGTAGCCGTTGCCGTTGCCATCCATTTGGCCACAGTCTTGGCCCTCTGGCGAGCCTTTCTCGGATTGCGAATCGGTCGCCCGGGCAAGCGCATGTATAAATGATGATATACTTACTTATAAAGTGATCAGCGTTTTGTATAAATTGGCTAAAGGCGCAATTAAAGGCATCTATAAGATGCCTCGCCCAGTTGCCAGTTCCCTATGCGCATCCATACCCCCCCCCCCCTGCCCCTCTCCTCCTCGCCAGCCCCTTCGTCAACCAGCCAGCATTCCCCCGTTTTGGGCCCAGCGTAAACCGGCCGTAAAAACTGCATTGAGGACGTGTTTTTATAGCAGCCACTGTGTTGTCCAGGCTAATGTCATTTGATGCCACATCTACGTCTTGTTCTGGGACCGATCTGCAGCACTTACAACAACAACAACAACAACAACCACAACAGCATTTTTAATGTGGCATTTATGAAAATGAACTAGACAGTGGAGCCCACAGTTGAGCCGAGCTGAGCTGAGCCCATGGTCTGTTGCGCTGCCTTACAACGATATACCCACTGCCCCAACACTCCCTATTCAACAAACCCCGCCCCCAGCGCACTCCCCTCGATTCGCTTCTTCTTCTGGCACTTTTCGCTGCTTGTTCTCATCCTTGCTGCCACACGATTTAAGTACAAATTATGTTGCACATGGGAATCGGAATTGGCATTTGACGTTGGAGCTGTGGCAGCCAGTTTCAGTTTTAGATAAGAGCCCCACCATCAGATGACCACAAAGATTACAGCCAAAAGCGATTGAGTCGCTGACAAAAAAAAAGGAGCATAATAAGAAGAAGAAACGAAGCTGCTGATTATGTCTGAGTTATGTTTAGAACAGCGCCAGAAGTCAGTTCAAGCAACAATTCAATTGGCCAAATGAAATGCTTGAAACAATAAACGGCGTTCTAAAGGAATTCGCATTTGGATGCTTGAAGAGCTGATAATGGAACCGAATAATTACCTGCTAAAAATATATATGTATATAAATAGCAAATTGAACAATATGATTAAATTTATTTCTTATTTATTATCGTGAACTTTCCTCAAGATAAACTATTAAGAGGAAAGCGGTAAACCAACTTAAGGTGTGCATAGAAAATGGTAAATTGAGGAAATATCTGGCTGCGCTATTATCTCGTCCCTATTTATCGATAAAATCGGAGAATTGTAATTATAATTCATAAATAATTTTTGTCAACTTTCATATGATTTTTGACAATAAACAAAAATATAAATTTGCAAATTTAAATTTAGAAATTTTTTTTTTCAAAAATGACTTTTTTATTAAAAATTTCGACAAATTTTCATTTCAATATTGCATATATTTTAAATGCAAATTCAATCTATAGAACAAGCTATGACCAAAATGCCATCATTATTTTTGACAGAGAGAGTTTTATGAGAGAGTTTTACATGTCAAAATGTTGGTCAATTTTGAGCTGACAGTAAAAATCTTAACACTTTAGCTGATTTCATCAGTTTGGCTTAGACATCAGCTGAAGAGGCAGTTGGTTGAGGGGCGTGTCTGTTTGTTAGCTGTCGCAGCTATTTAGCCTTATTTCTTATGCTCTGCTCAACGCTATCATAGCCGATCAAGGCAGCACCTTTCGCGATTATATCCAATTGATAGCTGCCTGCAGGCGGCGCACAGGCGCGTATCATTCGTGTTGCAACATGAACAAGATAAGAATTGCGAATTAAGAGCCGAGAACAGAGAACTAAAGAATTACGAACTGAACGGGCAAGGGGCAATGGCTGTAATGATGATGGCCGCAGAAGACGCAACGGCAGCGGCAACCTCAGCCGTTGAAGCGGGGCAAAAACATGTGGCAGACAGCGGAACCGCCACTAAATTGTTGTTGCTGCTGCTAGTTGTTGTTGCTTGTTTACCTAAGCGTTAACGGCTGCCCAATGGCTGAGAACTATGCGATGACGACAATGGGGCGCGACAAGATAACAAATGCAATTCGGACCGAATGCGAAAATGAATGCGAATGCGAGTACGAATAAGAGCGAGAACGAGCACGAGGACATCACTTCAGCCTGAGCAGTTCACTGATGATTTCTGTGCAAAGAAAAATGGGGAAAAAAACAACCAAAAACAACAAAAATATAATGACAACAACCACATGTCATAATAATCAACGGACCAGGAATGCTAAAAAGAGACAAGCGAGAAACAAGTATGAATGCTCAAGTGGGAGAGAACTCACTACGAGATGCCCTGTTCTTCGCTTCGGAATGTAAATGTAATGGAGAATATATAAATACATATGATATATACATACATATATAATATCTATGTATCAAACGGCAACTACATTCAAAATTGCGAATTTATCATTTGTGTAGCTCTCAAATCATCGATGTCTACTCAAAAAAAAAAAAAGAGAATAAAAATATATATCTAAGCTAAGGAAATCTTATAATCTCCAAGTTTACCGAAGAAAAAATGAAAATACTGGACTTAAGGGAATCGAAAGCCATTTCTTAACATTTAACACAAAATACAAGGCATATACTAAAATAAAACTAATTGTCTTTTAAAAAAGGCGACTCCGTTGAAAAAAAATAATACACTGTAAATACCAATGTTTTCTTCTAGGTGTTACAAATGCCCTTTCCGACTAGGTGCAGGGTATAAATAAAAGCAGGTAAAAAATGCGCATAGAGCAGGTGATATTTGTTGACAGGTTTAGATCCACCGTCGCGTACGGTTCGGTTAAAGTTTGTTTAAGTGGTTCGGTTCAGTTCAATGCAGCGAGTGTCCTTGCATGTGAATACTCACACTCGCCTCGCACTCGTTTCGCCGTCATGTGGAATGCCAATTTAAATTGCATCCCAAAGGACAAAGCGTCTGGGACAGGTGCTTGCTTCATGATGTGCATTCGTTGCCTCGTTGTCCACTTTGTCGCTGCCCCTTCCCCCTCCCCCTCCCCCTTCCCCTCCACCCTGCCGCAAAAAGATTTTTACCCATAGACAACATATTATGCTTGCCGCCTGCCACTTGCCTCAGCTCCGTCTGCGTCTTGACAGGACGACCTGGCCCCCCCTCTTGGTCCCTCTCTTTGTCCGTCTGTCTGTCTGTCGTCATCGTTGTGTGCTGCCATAGTCGCTGTCTACCTGTGGAGCTGTCGGCATGTCCTCTGTCCGCTGTCCGCTGTCCTGTCCTGTCCTATACTGTCCTGGTCCGTCCTGCACTGTGTCTGACCGTTGAATTTATGGGAAAATAACTTGCTGGGAATTTATGAAAACTGCGACGCCATAATAACAATAATCAGACTAAGTAGTGACCGCTGCCAGACATAAACTCTGCCCAGATAAACCTCAAGTGCCTTCTCTCAACTAACATAAAAATGCTAATAGCTGGCGGTGCGCTGTGTGGTGCGGTGTGGTGCATGCAACAATTTTAACGTGACCCGCACAGCTTAATTAGCAAAATGTCGCGGAGCTGTGGAGCTCCAGAGCTGATGACGACCGAAGGCATTAAGATACGCGCCTCCAAACTATCCGCAAGGGTTGCCAACTGTGCGGGATCGGGGCACGGGGCACGGGGTAGCTCAGCTAATGCATAGCAGTTGCGATTGCTTTTGTAAGGATGGACACTGGGCCATCCTTGTGCTTATTTATACGGCCAGTCTTGGCGACTTTCAGACGGGCGAGCGCTAGGCGAAATTGCGGCAAATTAAATGCTTAATGCAATTTGATTAGTCAACCGAGTTGAAAAGGTCACCAAATGTTTCAAACGCAAAGTAAACACAATTTTCTGGGTAATCGCAAAAATGTTATTCATGCCCACAATCTGGCTTTGAATCTGAGATAAAACTCTGCAAGCGCTCGAGGTAGAACGATTAACAAAATGTAATAAAAACATTTGCCTGGTTTGAAAACGATTTTAATAAAAAGATGTAATCGGACAAAAAGTACCAGGAAATAGAAGTTGTTCTGTTTACTTTAAAAAAAAAAAAAAAACTAAAAACTTACATTCAGCGAAAGTTTACTGCGAGAAAATAACAAATAATTTTGAAATTAAATGTCTTAAATCAGTTTCTGGTTACAAGAAAACCTTATTCAGTATTTTTCTTCTTAAAACCTTGATATTTGACTTGCATACTGTACCTAATCTCAGAAACATTTTACTTCCATTCTGTTTATTTCAGTCAAGAAAACTCCTCTTATTTTTTATTTAATTTGAGAATTTTTATATATGCAACTATGTCAGTCGACTTTGGAGTCAATAAATAATTCAAACTTAATTTAAGAAATTCAAGGACTCAAAGTTATAAATATGAATAGACAATAATAATGATAAAAATAAAAAATTCGTATAATAAAAATTAAGCTGAACCTTAAAAATAAATGAAAGCTTGAGGCAAATTTTCGAAAAAATTTCATATATATTTGCATTTTAAGGCATGGGGCATAATTTGCAGGCATGTAAAATTTTCTGTTTTAATTTATCAGCTGTGCGAACACTTGCATTTAGACTGTTGTGTGGAACACGCTCCGCTACGCTCTGCTTTATAAATACGTAAGTGACGATGGTGGCCAGCCAAGCAAAACTTCAGATCTCGAATCAGAATGCGATTTCGACTGGGACGACTTGTAGTCATTTGTACATTTGACAGTTGCCTGAGTGTGTGTGAGTGTGCTGTGTGTGTGTGTGCACACCTGTGCAGCTGCGTTGCTAGACTCCAACCTCGAACCCTGGCCCAGTACGCTCCAGTAAGCCGCTAAGCCTCAACTCATGTGTGTGTGTGTGTGTGTGTGAGTGTCAATGTGTGTGTTGATTGCTGTTGCTATGCGAAGTCAAGACATGAAAAATTATAATAATGACCAAGGCAGGGCGCAGGAAATGTGGGTAGAGGCCCCCAAATGTGGGGGGGCCCCCATTCCGTCTTACCGCTCATCCCTGTCGTCTACAAAAGTGACAAATTTTTCGTGCATTTTCAGCAAGTTCTTCTTGTTTTTCATTCTGTAGAGAAAGCGAGAGAGGGAGAGAGAGAGAGAGGGAGGGAGAGAGAGAGAGAGAGAGAGAGAGGTGTTGGGTCGCTGGCCTCGTCGTCGTCGTTTTGTGCTGCATTTAAGCGCAAATTTTCACTCGTTCTTGACATTCATTGTGGTGCAATGATGCGGTGGTGTGGTGCTCCGATGGTGCGTCGCTGCAGTGGTGTTGCGGGCCACTGACTGGCACTTGACATGCAGGCAAACGTGTTGACTTCGTTCCTACTGCATTTCTATGAGTCGCAACTTTTAATGAGCAAGCAAATGAAGTGGCTGCCACCGCAGCGAAGTGGGGCCAGTGTTTGCGACAGGGCCACCAATGTTTGCTTGACAACCCCACAGTACCGACCCCCTCCCCTTCCCTCCCCACCCTTCCTCCATCGACGCTGGAAACCCCTTTTATATCCTGCCATTTCGTGCCTTGTCGCTGTGTGTCTCCATAAAAGTTTTGTGACAGTTTTTGCATTGCCTGTTGCTTGCTTTTCTTTTCTATTTTTCTTGCCGTTTTTTTTTTCAACTTTTCAAAGTCAAATTGCGTGTGTGTATGTTTGTGTGTGGCAGCGAAAACATAAGCCAAAAAGGCAACGGGTGTAAACAACAACAACAACGAACTGCCAAAACAAATAAAAAGCTGCAAAAAATGTATTTTAATAGAAAAAACTGCAACTTTTTACAGCGCGTAAGCAAAAACAAAAGTTTTTAGTGTGTGTTAAGTGTGGTGTGTGTGTGTGTGTGTGTGTGCCTGTTTGTGTGTGCGGCTGCAACTAGCAGTTGCTATGGTGGCCCCGCCCCCCTTTGCCCAATTTTTTCGCCCCATTTGTCGTCGTCGCCATACGCGCAAAATGACAAATTAATACGACGCTTTGGCTTCGGCTTTGCCTGTTTCATTTCGTTTTATTTCGTTTTGTTGCGTTTCACAACGTTCCCCTTGATCGCATAGTCCGATTCTACAGTCCGCTGCAGCGAACAATTTTTGGGTGGCCATTGCATAAGCGCGCAAATTTTTATGACAATGCGTGTGCCACTCTAAAAAAGAACACACACACACACACACACACACACCCAATTCAGTGTGTGCTCATGGCGCCCCCTGTTGTCAGCACAAGCTGAGCTGTGAAGCGCTTTTATGTTGGTATAAAATAGTTATAACGAGCAAGAATATATATGTCTCTTTGGTATCCTGAAGTTTATATACTCTTACAATGTTCTTTACAACAACTTCATTTGTTTACCGATTTTTTCTGCAGATAATCACATAAATAAATGTCGATAAATGTCGGGTTTTTTCAAGTTTCTGTAGAATTTCGCTCATAAAACTTTGGCTTATGGATTTGATTTCAACTCCTGTTTTTTTGTTTAAAAACAATTTCTCAGCAAATTGTATTTGACCAATAAAATAACCGCAAGATTTGTTTCTAATTAGCTTATCGATAACTTTGGCATTTTTTTAATGTATGCATATATTTTCATACAATTTATAATTTTTATTTAAATAAACAAATTGATAGTAAATTTATAAATTTAATATTCTAATTTAGCATTCACGATTAAAATCATAATTACAACTTTGCTCTTCTCTACATATTTTTACTATTATAAAATCTAAAAGAACTATGTACATATATATTTTCATTTGCATTATTCTTGCAAACAATGTCGAATGGCCTAATTCCTTTTTATTCGTCGGCATCTACTTATTTATCAAATTCAAACTGTTTCAAGTGCTCTTCTCTTCTGATTACCTACTCTTCGCCACTGCCACCCGTCTCTATTGCTTTTCAGTACTTTTGTATGCATATATTTATCAAACAATCCGGCCACTAAGTAACATATTTATATATGTATTTATATGGAGCACATATTCATAAAGTCTGGTTCCCCAAGTGCCACTTGCCGGCATTTCAACACCACAGTCAAATCAATTTGTTGGGTTCAAAAGCAAAGCTCAAGTGTCTCTGATATGCTGGCCATATATCACAATGATCACGATCTTGTACCAAGTGCTCCAAAAATTCGCCCTCTCCCCCGCTCCAATGCTCCCCTTATTCACTATTTCTTTTCATATTTACTGTCTCTCTTCAATCTGCGCGCCTTTGATTAACCCATGTTCTGGTTCTGTTTCATTTTCTGTTGTTTGCTTGTTTCCTTCTTTTTCCCTTAGTTCCCAAAAATCTCTACGGCACATTTTGTTGCTTTGTTTGTTGCATTCTTTATGCCTGCCTCTTAATTGATTAAGCGTGAAATAATTTCTTTTGATTGACTTCAATTGAAATGAATTATTCTTTAATTGGTTGCGCGACGTCTAAGCGGCGTGCGCCGGCGCAAAAGGTGCCACATCAGAGCCCCGCCCCTTAGACATGCCCCCACCCAGTGGCTCCCCTAGTGGCTCTTGTGCTGTCATCAATATGAATTGTGTCTATGCGGCAACAGCAGCAACAACAAATTTAACTTGCCGCCTGCGACGGCTGCTCCAAAAATGTTTTTGTACAAATGCAAAATTTGCAAAAAAAAAACCAAAAAAAATGAAGAAAATTCACAAAACCAGAACGATTACATTTCTGTATGAATTCGAAGTTTTAATACGCTTTTTTATATATTAGTTATATTGCGCTTACATCTATCTGAACTTTTGCAAGCGATGCCAGAAACTAAAGAACTAAAGTAAGAAGTCTTTTATAATTGTTATTTAAAAAAAAAATATTTATTTATTTTCAAAAAACATTACAAATTTATTGAATGCCTTAAATTCGAGAGGGATAGACAGCTCCGATATTATCGATAGCATACCTACATACTTTGATATACATTGCTCTTAAAGCGTTACATATTTAATGACAAAATTATAATGCTCGCTGCTGCGATTGTATTGAAAAAAGAAAATCAACTTAAAACGGGCAACTAACAACAACGTTTTCTCCCGCTGCACTCCCAATTCCTGTTGCCGCTTGTGCTCCCACTCTCCACCCCCTTTCCCGTCGGCGCCCCTTCTCATCCTTTTGCTACGCCTGGTAGCTGTTGTCGTTGTCAAGAACAAAAATAATAATAAAATTTGCTGTCGCTGCGAATATAAACAGGCAATTTTTGTGCGCCGCTCCAAAAATGCCACAACAGCAACAAAAATATCAACAACAACAGCAACAAGGAAAACATCGACAGTGGCAGCTGTTTTTAATGTCTGCACAGGCCGCCTAATGGCGCTCAACAGCCGCCAAAACTAAAGGAGGACTACGACAAAGCTGCTGCTGCTGCCACTGCCACTGCTCCTGCTGCTGCTGCTGCTGCTGCGGCTGCTGGTGACGACCCCATTGCCACTTGGACTCGATTCGATGCCACTCGCAGTGCCACGCCCCGCATCCCGACCCAACTCAAATTGTATCGACGTAGGCGTTGAGCCACCGCCAGATTGTGTCCAAAAATACAAAAAGAAAAAAAAAAACACAAAACAAAAACCGTAAAAAAAATACACAAAAAACTTTGGCGGCGTCTGTCTGGGCCCTGGATTTGTGGCATAAATTGAAAATCATATGCCACACACCAGGCTCATCCTTAAGCCTCATTGTCGGACTCATAATCGTCGGGGCTTGTTAAGTGCCTGGCATTTATGGCCAAAACGTTGCTTTAATTGAGCATCAGTCTGGCCCACTCTCAGCCCATTCGCCCTTTTCCAGCAATGCTATGCAAAGTGTTGGTTCATGTGTGCGGTTAGCGAACTAGTTCCGTTTCTTTTGATTACTTGATCGCAACTGACAAGCATTTTATAATCTTCTGTTCAATTGTAGTTTCAAATTGTTTTCTTGAACCGATTTTGATGAAACTTTTAGTGTTAAAGTATATCCAAATGTTGTTGTGAACTTAGGTCTCTAGCTCTAATAATCTAGGAGGTATTTTGGGGAAGCAATGGTTTTTATAGATATTAAGAAAAAAGGGTGGATTATTGATCAATTGAAATAAACTTGATCATATAGCATATCAGCATATATTTGAAAACTTGAAGTCTCTAGCTCTTAGACTCGACTATTGATGCTAGCCAAGAATGTATATACTTCTTCCGCCAGTTACATACATTCACACAACACCGTTATATCTTTTCACCATTTTCAATGTGTTCAGGGTATAAAAACTTGTTTAATTATAAAATAATAAAGTGCTTCAGTTGAGTTAACTCAACAATAATAATACTAGTTATTATTAAGCTAGTCATGAGTATCTTTTACAACTGTTTGTTTTAATTATAAAAGAACGGAGAAAAACTGAAAAGTCTTTGCTAGCTGTTTGCTGGCGTGCAATTAAAAGCCAAAAGTCGAAAACCAAAAAACCAAAAAGCTCGAAAGCATGTGCATAATTAACATTAACCGTTTATGAATAATGCAGTCATTGGACGCAGAGGAAGGCGGTCAAATTTTGTGGGTGTTACTAGGTAGCGCAATGACAAGAGCGGTCGAAGGGGGGGAGAGCGTGCATTGGGGAGGGTTTTATAGTGAAACGTTCGGTTGTTTTCGTTGTCATGACATAAGCGTTTAAATAATACAAAGAGTGAAATTAAAATACTGGGTAAAAACTCTTCAAAATGCACGGCTATGCATGATTGCGGGGTAAACAGGGGAGTAAAGGGCGTAGTGGGGCTTGCAGCCGGCGGGGCAAAGCGAAGCAAACATGTGACATATGCGGCAATTAATGCCGTTAATTATTAAAGTTAACACCCAAAAGCGACATGCACAAGTCAAATAAATAAACACGCAGCCAACCAAACGAGTCATTGGCTCGATACACCAAGTGGAGCCACGCACCCCGCCAGCCCATAAAGCTGGAAAACAAAAATAAAAAAAAAGAAATAAATAAAAAAAAAAAAATAGGAAAGCCCAAGCCCCCAAATGAAAACCCAAACGCCCCAACAATTAAGGACAATGCGTGCTAATTTCAAACGAAAACTCCAACGTCGCCAACTGAAAAACCCTGCGCCCACCCCTTCGCAGCCCAGTCCCGGGCCTAAGCAGCGGCATCCAGTAATAATGATTTTTATTTATAAACTGGCGCTGGCGCAGGACGAAGAGCAGCGGGAGCAGCGGCGTTAGCGATACAGGACCCATGCGTGCCACATTGGGATTATGTGAGTAGTTGTCAGCGTGGGTGGGCTGGGTACAGGCTTGAAGGGGCCCTGGGGGGTGTGGGGGGTTTATAAGAAGGACAGTTGGCACATAAATAATTTACACGCCCGGCGCAAGGCTCACTTGCTCATTGTTGCTGTTGTTGTTGTTGGCACTGCTGACATAATTTTATACATATATGTATATATTTTTCCTCTTTTATTTTTAGTTTTTTTTTTTTGTCAATTTCGTCGGTTTTCTGTATTTTTTTTTTTTGTTTTTAGTTAGCAGGAAACAGGCAAAGCAAACAAAACTTTGGTAATTTTGTGCAACTTTTTGGCTTTTACGTGTTCAGTTTATTATTTTTGTTGTTGTTTCTTTTCTCTTCGTTTTTTTTTTCCTGTTTAATGGAAATTATGACTTTTTAGGGTTAACTTTGGATCTAATGCATAGATAGCCTATTATTATGGGCTGTAAATAGAGCTCAGGCCAATCGATTTGGGAAATTTTTAATTTAATTTAGTTTTTTTAGTTTAATTGATATCGTTTTGATTATACAAGTGGGTAAATCAATATATTGATTTGAGTAAAATAGTTACATTACAAAATTTTTAAATATGATATATGTAATAAAAATCTGTTTCAATACAATTATAAACATTTAAAATCGTTTGAAAATTGTGTCCTATATATTCAGTGTATGTTTCTATCCATATCAATTATAGAAACTTGATTAGTATGAAGAACAATTTAAACTTATTCTGTTTTTTAAACAATCGATTTTAGTGTGTAGATAATAATTTTTGATTAACTACCTTAACAACGACTCATTAATTTTTCCTTTTTTATTTCTATAGAAAAACCCCTTTTAAAGTTGGGGCTCAAACATAACTAAATTACTGATCATAAGATAGACAACAGAAATGATCTATCTGTGTGCTTTTAGCTCTTCTGTTATCAGATCATTTGAACAGATCCCCAAATAGATTTGTTACGATCAGCTTTCGTCTCAAATTCTCGCCCTGCACTCAAGTTCGATTCGGATCCAATCAGCGCTTGGTCTCATCTCAATGTGTGGGTTGCCCCCTTTTTGTATTTGTTTAATATTATTGTTATTTTTTATTGCTTTTGTGTAAACAATAAAAGCAGCCAAATAAAAATACTTTCGACAGAGTCCAAAATTTAAAAACCGGCAGCACCACGAACGATGATGATGCTGATGGTGATGATGATGTTGATGACGATCGAAAGGCCAACGCGTTCATTAGTTATCATTAAAAAAAAGCCAAGAAGAAGAAAAAGAAGAAATCGTATGAATCGAATGATAAACGCATTTATAAACAAAGCATTTCTCAACAGAAACCATAACTAACACTCTGGAATTCAGGGAAAGAGCTCGCGAGAGATGGGAGAGAACTGGTTTCGGGCATGCGGGGGCTCCAGTTCACTCGATATGTCCACTCGGCTCGTTGTCTGCAGCTAATGAACTCTATTAATAATGATGGCATGCGATATTTCACAGATACAAAAGACGCCTAGGGAAGCTATATTCACATGTATATTTATATATTTGATTTGATTATTGCAATAATTTTTGAATTTTTTTGTATTCTTTTTTTTGGTCGTGGGTGGCCTTCTGAAGCGAGTAAATTACTTGATTGAACCACCGACATGAGTTCAGTGGGCTTTTATCTCTTAGCTTTTAAGCACAAACGAGCCGCAAATGAGGCGCGACCATGTTAAATACCGATAAGAGCTGTTGTGTCCACTCATCTTGTGGGCGTTTGCTTTGAGAACCGCAGAGAGAGGGCAATCAAATTTATCGATAATGAAATGCGCTGTTTGTTTAACGTTTACCCAATCACTGTTGCAGGTATGCTCGAGCAATTTGAATTCTCCAGTGATATGAGTTGGTTTTTTCAATGTCTTAATACTTAATACTTAAACATTTATTTTTGAGCTCTCTTTTTCTAATTTTATTGCAAACTCTTAAGAATATTTGTTATTGAATGATATTTCTAACCATTTTAAATGTATTTAAAAATATAAGGTTAAGCCACTATAAAGCTCTTTATCTTTACTTCGCTTCAAATGCAAATCTTCAATGTCAGCGTGAATACCACGAGCTGATTTCTGAAAAGTTCACTAATGCACTTAAAGATATATTTACAACAAAAACAGCACCTGCCTAAACAGCTTCAAACGTTTTGAGAATCATTGAGAAAGGCTCAAAATGAAAACAACAAAAGTTCAATAATAGTTCTATAAGATTTGGATACCAATAAAAAAAGATGCAACAAACGAGCAAAGCTCCAAAAAAAAAAAGAAAAAACAGTCGCGCACGCATGAGAATCGCATAGAAAGCCGCACATAGAAGAGCTGTCAGTGGCAATGCGTTTTGGGGCTTGAGCCGCCGCCTGGTTGAGATAACTTATTTGTAGTGCCCAGCGCCACAAACGAGTGCACTGAAGTGCATTTCAAGTGCACTTCGAGTACTCGCATTCGCTAAGAGGAGCTGTACGTGGAGTGCGGGCCATAAACTTGCAATGCTCAATGGGCAGCTCCTTACCCAATCGTCCTTGTTATTGTTGTTGTTGTTGTTGTTGTTGTTGCTGTTTTCCTGCTGCTTTGTCGAATGCATTTTTATAACAATTTAATTATATTTATGTCGTTTATAAACGTGACGAGCGGAGGTGTCGGACGGTTGGGGGAGGATTGGCGCTGCACTGCATTGGCCCGGGCCATTGCAAAAGTCATTCAAGCCAAAGTAATGCAAAGGAGCGCAGCGCAGTCGACATCCCTCCCCCCTCACCCACTCGCCGCTGATCCGTTCCTAGTGCCAGCGATGTGTTGTCCAAAGCCAATGCCAATGCACATAACGGCGTCCATTACACGCAACAGCAGCAGCAGCAGCAACAACAATAACAACAAAAGAAAATGGCGTCTGGCGACAATATGCGTGTGTGTGTGTGTGTGCAGGAGCGAAATTATTTTTATTATTTTACACAATTTTTATATGAAAGCCAAATGCGATACAACAAAAGAACTTTACAACAAGGCATAAATATTTAGTATATTGCAATTGCTGTTGTTGTTGTTGCGGCCATTGTTGTTGCTACTGTTGTTGCGGCTGCTCTTGTATTTAATGAGATTTTTGAACTTTTCCATAAGCGCCTTAAGCGTTGCTCTGTCGAACATATAACAAACTTTATTTTAATATACTGTCGTACAATACAAAAGGGAATCAATATACATATACACATATTAATATATACATACACAAACATAAAGAATATTTCTTTGGCTCAATCTCTTTATTAAACTCGACCAAAATTAAAGTGCTTAGAGATTAAATGCTTTACAATTGTCTCTATAACGTGAAATTCACTTTGAGTTATTTTTGATTAAAACAATACAATTTTCAATTAAAGCTTCAAAAACTTAAATACTCCAAGTAACTGTAAAATATGCTGTGTGATTCAAATAAAATACAAAGGCAACATTTTTATGGTCGTCTTTTCAATTAACTAGTTCGAGTGAGAGAATTTGAACTGTGTGTATAATTACATTTATTTTTGTTGTAACTACTGCTCACTGCTGATTGGGCAGCCTTAAAATGTAATAAAAATTGCACACAAAAATGCTACGGCAGCAAATATGAATAGTATTTCAGATTAATTTTGAGGTTTTGTATCTTTTGTGAAACATTTAACAGCAAACAAATAAAGCCTGAATACGAAAATAAAAGAGCTTTTAACATTTTGCACAGTCTGTTCGACGAATGAATCCATTTCATCTACAAAAATGTGTAGTTAATAAATGGGGATACAAATTGTATAGTATACTTTGTAGAGCTGTTCCGTCTATTGCTGCCTAAACAGATTTGCATGATTTTTGTATGTCCTTTTAAGTAATTAACAAAGAGGCTCTTTACCGAATTTAATAGCGCAAAATAATATATATACTGTATATTAAAGGCGTGTAATCAACTCTCACATATATAATCACAACTCAATTAAATTAAATTTTTTATTGAATATTTTTTTGCTTAGCAAGCCAGAAAAAAACAACAATTTACAATGAGTATTTTTTGAGCGATAACTGTAATTAGCGCAAACTATTCAACAATTTTAAATTAAAAATGCGACAGCCTAATTAACATCTGATTGGGCTTCTGATACATATGTATATTCAATGTAAATATTTAAGGCCCTTAATTAACACAGGCACTTGAGTATTTAAACAATTTAATCAATTGTAATCATATCTAATCAATTTTTATGCTATTTAATTTTCAGCTTACAATTCGTGTGAATTATTTGGCTTTGAGGAAGCTTTGAAGAGCAAAAGGTAAGTTCGAATATCTAAGGTTCTGTCGTTGCCAGCAAACATATTTCTTACACACCCTTCCCGCTATATTCCCTTTGCCTCCTCCCCCCTCCTGTACGTCAGCAGACAGGCAACTGCTTATAATAATAATACGATTTATCAAATGCACGTAAATTACAATAAATTAAAGACGAAATTAATATTAATGACCCGGACTGGCCGAGACACACACACACATATACATATGCCTATATACATATACTTATATGTATATATACATATGCCTAGCTTCTGTGCATGTTGTTTATTCTTCTTCTTATTCTTGTTGCTGTTGTTGTCTCTTAGACAATTGCCAAATTAAGTGCATGCCTGCCCGTGGGTTTACGTGTGGCTATGAGTGTGTGTGTGTGTGTAATAATGCGTGTGTGTGCGTGTCTACAACTTGAGACCTTAAATATGAAAATCGTTCTTTTGATTGCAAATTTGCCTATTTGCATGGCATTTGGAGACCCAAGACCCAAGTCCATAGTTAATAAGCCCCGGCTATAATAGCGCAAAACTGCAAAGCCAACAAATCGCCAAGCGATTGAACTAACTGCCATAGTGGGCGGTGGGCAATGGGCAATGGGCGTGGAGCAGCATGTTGCTCTTGAGTATATTTCATTAGAGATGAGCAATATCCAAGGTGTAGCCCTTAAAAACAGGAGCAATAGCGGAAACATGTGAATTGAAGTGCATTAAGTCGTATTAAATATTATAACATTTTTTTTCTTTTTAATAATGTAATGTAATACAAATGTAATATATATAAATATTTTTTTTTAATTACCCCAACAAAAGTTCAGTGTCCATTTTTATATAAAAATAATATTTATTATTTTAAACATGTTTAAGTGTGTTAAAAAGTAATTCATTTTTTAATTTAATATGTTTTTATTTTGAAAGCATAATCAAAGCAAACTCATTTTATACATTATTTGTTTTCATTTTTGTTACAATTTATAAAATAATATACAAATAATCGATCTACTATAAGTATATAAAAAATTTGTATGCATATCTTACTTCTACAAAAAATTCTTAGATCTTCAAAAACAGGTTAAATAATTGTCAGTTCGTGAAGGGTCACAGTTTTACGTTGTCTTGGTCAGCATCAAATGTAACAGTTTCCATACGCAGATAGTCACAGGATTCGCATTTCCCAGCGAGCAGCTCAATTCTGTTGTTTCTTCAGCTGAAACTGGTAAATTTTGCATATTTGATGAGCCTGGCGTGGCACAAACGCAGCCATTGCTTTTATATGTATATGTGCGCGTGTGTGTGAGTGTGTGTGTGTGTTTGGGTGTGCGAGTGTGTGCACCTGTGTCCGCGTCCGTGTCCGTTGCAGGGTTTTCGGGCTCATCGTTCCTAGCTTGTTGAGTTGCAATTTGGCTAACAAATTATGCAATAGCAACAAGCCAACACACACAAAGAAGCAGGAACAGCAGCAGCAGCAGCAGCAACAACAACAGCAACAAGAATAACTGCACTAGTGACCCAACTAGGCTCGAATCCTGTGCCTGGCTTTTGGGCCACGCCAGGCGTTGACTTTACGGCCCCGTCCGTTGCTACGTTGCCATCCGTCCGGCCCTGTTAAATAATTGTAATTTATGGCATTTTACACATATAAATATATGGAAATCAATAAATTTCAAACACACACACACACACACTCGCACACACGCAGTAGTAGTAGTTACACTTGCATGGGCAATTTCCCCAATAGACCTGCGTTCGGTTCGGCTTTTTGGTCAGCAGTTCATTTACACGCACTATAAATTGCATTTGGCCAGCTCTCCAGCTCCCCAGTTGCCCAGTTGCCCAGTTGCCCAGCTGCCTGCCTGCTCCCCGAGCTCTGTGTGTGTTGACTGTGCCCTTAACTGGCCACACACCCACCGGCACCCCGGTATACCCTGCTCCCACTCCCGCTCCCGCTGCCGCTCCCACTCGCACTCTTGACCCAGGTCTCTATTGACCAGTTGTCGAGCACTTTTGAGTCATTCAATTTGGTGATTGTTATTTGCACTTTAACAATTATTTGATGTTGCCAGAATTTAAGGTAAACTGTCCGCCGATAGACAGCCCACTTACCCGCCCCTTCGGCTTTAGCGCTCAGCACCCTCACCCTGAGGTGTTATTTACATGGGACCGGCTGCACCTTTTTTCAATGATTGCATTTTGACTTTTAAATATGCACAATATTTTGCATTTCAATTGCGGTTTTCACACACACACACACACGCGCACACATGCTCGTAAATGTAATAACTCTGTCAATTTGTGTTGTGCCAGCGGCGTCTGTTGCATGACGAGTGAACAAATCGCGTGGGTTGCTTCAAGAGTTGCGTGGGGCTAAATATTTGCATAGATAAATGTATATAGAACTTATGTTTATGCATATAAAACACTGAATTAATTTAAAAAAGGCTTGATTTGAATACGAAAACGTAATATGTATTTAGTTTATTTATGAAATTTGAAGTCTGTTCAAACCCCTTTTTAAACCACTTTTTAAGAACTTCTAAGCGCATTTTGAATAGGGTTTGAACAGCTTTTGGGCCACCCGTCTTAAAATGTTTGTAAGCGCAGCTGAATAAGTTTTAAATATATTCGAATAGTAATTATATACTGATAAAATTTTTTTTAAATGTAAACGCGAAACGGAATTCGAATAACAGCCATACAATCTCAATAAATATAGTTTTTAATAAAATGAACTACCAAATCCTAATAGCCCGAAATATTTTTTCATTAATATATTTTTACCACATTTGATAAAATGCATAATGAAAAATCCCAGCATGTTTGCTGTGTGTCATCAATAATTTTGTTTTGCTATTGCTTTTGTCTTTGTTTAATACGGATTTTAATATATTTTTTTATTTTTGGGGGGTTTTTTTTTGCATTTTTTTAAGTGTTTGCCAAAAAAAATGTTCACTCGTTGGCTTTTAAAATGCATGTTTTATGCGCATTGTCATTAAGAATCAAAATTAATTAAATTGTGTCGTAGTTATTGCATTTTTTATTGTCATATGGCGCGTACATAAATAAACGTGCAATACGCTTATGAGTCCCGCGGTCAACTGAACCCCCCGCTTCCATCAAGCCCCCTTTTCAACAAGCGGTTTTATTGAATTTGATTTCAAATGGATTTATGACCACTTATTTGTAATATGTTTATACAATAATATGTATATGTTTTTCGTCGCCTGCCGACGATTAGACGGAGCACTCCATTTGTGGCACCTGCCCCTTGCCCCTTCAACCGTCTCCCCCTACATATTGTGTGTCAACATGGGCTGGGCTGGGTCTTGGGCTGGAGCTGTTACTTCAAGGGTCCCCATGTAAAGTTACTTAACCATTTGTTATACCCTTGCAGAGGTTTTTGTAACGGGTATTTTCGACTTTAAAAGGTAGAAATATTCTTGATCAGATCAACAGCCGAGTTATTTGCGAGTTAATCTTAAAATTAGACTCAGTATTATTCTTGATTTATAATCGAGCGATGCAGCTTTACATATTATGAGGTTTAAAATCGGTTTGTTTTATCAACATTATCGACAGGATCATATAGCTACCAAAATTGAAAATACAGTTTTTGTTTAGTATATTATATCGCACTCCATATATCAGAAAGGGTATTCGTTCAACGGCTCTGCGAACTGTAAGCTGTTCTGTAATTTTATTTTTGTTGTTATTTTTTCTTTTTTGGGCAATGTCTCGTTCGTTTGCCGCCTGGTGTGAAAAGTAATTATGGCGCCTTCTGACAGCCGGTCAACTTCATTCAACATCCATTAATTTGGCCACACTTCACTTCAAGCCGGCCCTAAGCACACCCAAACACCCTACCAACCAGCATACGCCACTCCCCCCAACCCCCTCGTCACTCGTGCCTTCAGTCAGCTGCGCTTGTTGCACTTTTCTCGACTCGTCGACTCGTTCTTGGCCTTTTGTTTATTTTCTTTTTATGTGTTGGCTCAGCTGGACACTTGCCCTGCCTAGCCGGCCGGCGGCGGGGGCTCCGGCGGGGGCACATTCCAGTGCTGGTCACGTATGATGACCCAAATGTGCGGCACCTCCTTCTCGGCTCGTCCAGCGTGTCGCAGCGTGTTTGTTGTTTATATGTGTTTTTAATAAAATTTATTACACTCTCACATGACAAACATACAACTGGCACCACCCCCTCCATCCCAACCCAACTCCCCCGCCCCTTCCCCCCCCGCCACTTGTCTGCCTTTCGTATTTGTCTAATAGAAAAATTATGGGCCAAGGCAAGCCGCGACACTTGTGTAGTGCGTCGTGTGCGGGGTGTGAGCTAGGGGGTAGGGGGTTGAAGGCCTTAATTTTTATACGCATTCCTCGCCGCGACTTGCGTCCCGCTCGTGTTTGCCTCGTTGGCCCCATAATTATAACATAAAATTTTTTATTGAAATGCTGAGGCATTTTCATTTACGTGTCGATCCGTCAGCCGCGAGGGGCGTCCGTGGGGTTGGGGGGACGTCTATCGTAATAACAGTTAACGTTTACACACGCACACACGCATGTGTATTTAGTATTAGCCACACACACACACACACACACACACTCGCAAAATAAAATAGAAGTAATAAACATTTATTTTATTAATTAATAATATACGCCTGCAAAGGAGAAAGAGCGTCGTATATATTCGTAGATATAAATATAGAGATATAAATGTATATATAGACACACAAATGTGCCTGTATATTTTTAGTGTGCTGGTCGGCAGATAGTTATAATTAGCATTACAAATGCACTAACCAATTAGGCAAATTTAATTAACAAAAAAACAAATGTATGTTAAATACATTGTAAGCTCAAAGCTAAATTTTGCAACTAGATTGCAACAATAGCCCAATGAGAATAACAAAAACAACGACATGAACTAACAAGTGGAACAGATATTTTTCAATTAATGTTGGCTTTATTAGCTTTATTAAAACAATAAGAGGCGCATATTCATCCATATACAAATCAAAATTTAATAAATCAAATTATGTTAATAAATTAAATTATCGACATTTGCTTTGTATTCATTAAAATATATATTCAAATACAAATTTATTTCATATTTAATTGTTAAGTCTATGCTCAATGCTCTCATGCAATTGTTAACGCAAGCCCTTTAACATGCTTGCGATTATTTTTCACTAGCAAAATGTTGAGAATTTGGCTGGAGCTTAGAATGGCATTGAAATACCTTGATTTTGCTTTGTGCAGCTCTTTCAAGAAATTCCTTACAATTTGACAATTGCACATAATTCCACATGTCAGGCAAAATGATAACATGAAAGCAGAACGCATTTAATTTGTCCAAACTTTGACAGAAGGAAATTAAAAGACATTATTAGAAGCAGTGCCAATTTATGCATTTATGAAATGCTGCCAACTTATGCAGAAGGCGTTGCCACAGTAACACCCAATTTGACGGGAGCCCAAGTAAATGAAACAAATTTGAAGAACTTGTCAATTAACATGCAATTTGATGGCAACCAAATTAAAACAAAATGAAAACAAGTAATTTCTCTTATAAGTTCCCAATGCGAAGAAGATGAAGAAAGAACTTAATGATGCGGCAACCAAAAAGCAGCTGAAGCAAGCACTTGCAGTGTATACAGTGCATGCGCTATAATTCCCAACTGGTTTAAGCGAAAATGCTGATCCATGCTCTGCTGGCGATTCTCAACTAACATTTGCAAGATCTAGTCATGCAGCTCTTGATATGTTTTGATTTTCTTCATCTGTTTTTGTGCAACATGATTCTCACATTACGAGTACATTTCATTAGCGTGGCACAGCTCGTTCCTGGCGCTCATTAGCTGCCCCCCAGCTGGCGAGCTTCAGCTCGGTTTTCTGCTATCTGCGCACAATGCCAATATGTAATGGAGTGGAGGAATGCATCAAATGGCACCGCAACACACACGCTAAAGCTGCATTAGCACCAACTACACAACAGCAGCAACAAATCTGGTCTGCTACGCAATATGCCAACTCGCACTCGCACACCCACTCCCAATACCCCCCCTCGCATACTCGCATACTCGCCTCCACTTGCTCGCCGTCTGCTAAATGACTGTCTGCGAGTTTTTAATGAAAAATTGCCAGGGCGTTATTTGTTTAATGCGCTTCATCAAACAAGCAGCGGTGGCCGTTTACCTGGCTTAGCCGCCCCATTGAGCCATAGTTTCATATACGAGCCAGCCGCCTTCACCCCTTGCTCCAATCGGGGCTATGAGGCTATTCCCGTTTGATGCCGTGCAGGTGCCGGCATTCAATTTGCTTTCAATCGAGGTAAATAAAATGCTGAAAGCTGAAAGCGAAACCGCCAAATGGCGTCAGGGTGTGAAGGGGGGGGGCTCATCAGTGTGTATGTGTGTCTCAGGGAAAATGTTAATAAATTACACGCCAGATTATTATTATGTGGGACTGTGTCATGAAAAATTATACACAGGCAGGTTTTTATTCAGCGCCTTATGAAGCGCTCTCATGTGTCACGATAGAAAACAATTTCAGTTGGGGGCAGTGCTGCGGTGTCGGGTTCTCGAGTTTCAGTTTTTGGCTATTTCTTTTTTTTTCTGTTTTTTTGTTTTTGTTTTCTTTTTCTGTTATTGTTTTGGTTTCGGGTTCGTGGTTCGCGGTGCGTGCATTATGTGGTTCACAGCTCGCGGCTCGTGAGCCGCCTTCTCATCCACATCTATTTGGCCCCAACTGCAAACTCGAACACAACCAACTTTGACTCGGACTGTGACTCTGACATGCGACACACACGAAAAGGAGCGCAACATGGAAACAATAATTAAAAACTCTCACTCTTTTATAATGTCGTTGTCGACGTCGACGGCGACGGCGACGTCGGACGCCAACTTGTCAGTTGGTTTCGCTGTAAATTGTCCATAGAGCGTGCACTGCAACAAAACGTTGAGTTTATCGAATTCAAATTGCAATTGGTATTGCAATCTTTAGTACTTACATGATCAGCATATATACAAATTTGAACATATAATGTGCACATGAAATATCTATTTTGCAGCTTTTTAACGCTTGATTCCTATTGAGAGCTATGCTTAATAATGACTTTATTTAAAATAATAGTTTTGTATACTCACTTCTTGAGAGACTTTTCATTATTGAAATACATCGTTGAAATACCTGTGTGTTCGTTTTAATAATTTGTACAGTTTTTCGTCGAACATCGAATAGGTATACCGTGATGAGGGATTTTTTTTTTTAAATTTTGAATATGCCGAAATTTACAAATATCTATGAATACAAAAACATCTGACTAATAGTTTACTTTTGAATACGAGGTGCGCTTGCTCCTAGATTTGGAAAAAAATTAAACAGATTCAAACAAGACATGACAAGATTACTTATATAGATATAGACATGACAAGTTATTGCCTGCCAGCCATATTTTATGAATTTGAATACACATCTACTCGGACATTAAAAAATACGTTAACTACTCACTTTGGTGGTGGAGGCTTGTAGCTGATGCGAGCTTCCATACGTTTTTTGGCCTTCATGATGTCCTCGTTGTTGTTGGCAACGGTGTAGGAGGCAACAACTGCCTTCTCCTTGCACCAGGCAACGTGGTTATCGAAGGCCTTGTGATTGAAGCTCCGCTCGCAGTGTGGACAACGCTCCAAGGGAATCTTCATGCTGCCTTTGAATAAAGCCTTTGGCCGGTTCTGGGCGGAACTTGCGCCAAGTCCATTTTTAGCCTCTGTTGTTTTTGTTTTTGTTGTTGTTATTGCTGCTGTTGCCGTAGCTATTTCTGTTGACTTGCACTTTTTCGGCGCAGCACTGGCCGAGATCTGTCAAAAAATACCTCGCTTTGGCTAACAGAAAAAAAGAGTGGCAGAAAGAGATGCCCTGCTCACCCATGGCTTCGGCTGCGACAATTTGGATACACGAGCAGCATCGGGCAGCGGCTTCTTCTCGAGCGGTGCGAAGCTGAAGAGCACGTTGCCCTCACGACGCTGTTGAGACGAATCGAATACACTGCGCTTCTTCAGGACCTTCTGGCAGATGGTCGCATGCTTGGCGAGGACATGCGGATTGAATGTCCGGCCGCAGTGGGGACAAGGCTTCAATAATATCTCACTATTAGCCCGACTAGCGCCATTTGGATCCGATGCCATTTTGTGTTTTATTGTTTTTAAGCGTGAACAGATTTTTAGAAAATACATATGGAATTTGGAAACGGAAACTATTGTGATATCGAAAATAGTGTGTTACTATGAACGAAAAAAGCAAAACAAAGCTAAGTTCATAGCACAAAATGATGTGTGAGTTTGTCAGCAAAAAGCCTGACACAAAATGAAACGGGTACTTTATTAATTCAGCTCAATACAAAATAGTAAAATTTTTTAAAAATATAAGGTCAGAAATATAGAGGCTTGCATTGCCAAAAGGTTTGTTATATTCTTTGTAGATTATTTGTATATTATGAAAGTGAAATACGTGAAGTGAAAATACGTTATAATTTACATTCATGAACGTTATATTGATAAAAAAATTGTACAATTGCGTGTAACAATTATAACCTAATATACAATTACATAAGAGCATATATTAAATTCCTGCCTGAATCTATTTTGAATGCATTCTGTGTCTTGCATTTCTTATTAAATATTGGGCTATATATATCTACTTTGTATATATCTGAATTATATATGTATATCAAGCCTTTTTAAAAATGATTTTTTTTTTGCTATGCTGCTGCGTTTATTGAAATCTATATTGGATATTATTAACTATCGATCGATGTTTTCGCTCAGTGCAGCTGCACGCAGCTGCGACCCATTGGATTTGCCGGACTGACTGAGAACTGCTTCAAGTCGTTCATTGAATTGAATGTTGAAATGGAATTACATATAAGACAGACAGCGCTTTAAACAAATTATGGCCTGACATGGGCCGGGAACGGGGACGGGGCCGGCTCGGTTTGGGTCTGCTTCGCACGCTGCCTGGTCGGGCACTTGACAGGCGCAGGCCTGTGCTGCATTATCGTTTCCTCAAGCCCCAACAGCCCGCACACCCGCTGCAGCAGTCAAGTTGCCCCATTGCGTGGCACGTTGCCTGCTGCCCGGGTTCCGGGTGCATTTAACGAACGCATTTTTCATCTCTCTTGGCGCGCCGTGAAGTGATTTCAAAATGATTATTTTTTGACACATGGGGCAACACCTGCATCGCATTTGACGGCAACGGCAACGGCGACGGCGGCAAAGTTGCAGCTGCCACAGCGTTCAATGCCAAAAGAGCCGCCTTCAATATGCATCAAATGCCATGTCGATGTCGATGGGGCGGCCCCCCTGCCCGATTCCCTCGCCACAATCTTTATGAACACACACACACACGTGTGTATGGGTGTGTGTGTGTGTTGTTTGTGTATAATTATATAATTTGACTGCTGCAATTATGTTGTTCTTCGTTAATTGAAATGTAAACGTCATCATTATGATAAGACGACGTCGAGGCCCGCTTCGACCTGATGTGGGGATTGTGCCCAGTTTTGTTGTTGTTGTTGCTGTTGTTAGCGGCTGAGGTTGGCGTTGGCATGCACAGGCACAGGCACAGGCACAGCTCCGACGGCGAGCGTGTCAATTCTATTTGTGCCGGCAACTTAGGTGAGGGCGGGGTGGCCCAAACACGCGAGCCGAGCCGAGCCGAGCCAGCACAAGTGATGGCAGCTCCTTGATCGAAGCCATTAGCAAAGCCTTTTTATAAGCATTGTTATTTTATATATATATATATTTTTTTTTCTTAAATGGGATTATTTTTGAGTTGCTTTAGAGCTGCGCAATATCGGCGTACCTGTGACTTCTTCGTGACTGTGAGCAAACAAATTTTATTAAATTATACTATATATATTAAGTCACAATTTGGCATTACAAGTCACAGTAACGATAATAGCAGTAACAGTTACTTTTCGATTTAACGTTGAAAGTTAAACTTTATATCGACCTAATTCTTTTTAGTTATTATACTCCGTTTATGAACGTATAATTGGTTTTGATGAAATATTTCCTATTTTTTGTGTATTTATCATGATGTATTTATTATTATTATCACATCACTTTTTAAAGACGATAATTTTTGACGCGTTTTTCAAGTTCACACTGTCGTTTGGCTACACAAATTATTAAAAATCGCGATTTTTGTCACAATTTTAAAGCTAGAGTCTCCAATTTGAATATACATTACTTGTAATCTCCCAAATAAAATATAAAATATTGGTAACGAAAAGCCAATTAATAACGTTCTTACTTGAATTTCTAAATGCGGATTTCTATCAGTGTACCTACTGTGAGATGCTTATAGACGGGAGCATCACAAAAGAAAGGAAGAAAAAAAACCAAAATACTGTCAATATAAATAAAGAAATAATTTCATATATCGAACACTTGAAGTATCAAAATTTGGCATTTGAAAATATGAAAAAGAATCGATACTTTGCAAATCGGCGATGCTGCTATCAAATTAAATGTAAGTTTTTGTTTTGACAGCAGGCGCTGCAGCAAAATTTACTTTTGTGTTTCTTAGTGAAAAAGTTACATAAGTTTTCAAGAATCGATTTCAATTGCAATAAGTCTTCCCCAAGTTCACATTAAAAATGTTTACCAAACGTTTGGGCCACCTCAAAGCCGTGGCGGCGACACAAAATCTGTTCTTGCTGCGCCTTACAGGAACACAGCAGCTGGGACGTGTCTACAGCATTAAGAAGCAGCAGCAACAGCAGCAGCAGCAGCTACAACAGCAGCAGCTACAACAACAGCATCAGCAGCATCAACAGCAGCAGCAACAGCAGCAGCAAGAACAGGAGCTGCCCATGGACGACGAGGAGCAGTGGGGAGCAGCGGCAATGGCCGAAATCGAGTGGCTAACACAGGAACTGGCCGCCGCCAAGGCGGAGCACAGCGAGCTGATGGACAAATACAAGCGTGCGCTGGCCGATGGTGAGAATATGCGCAATCGACTCTCGAAACAGATCGACGATGCCAAGATCTTTGGCATACAGGGCTTCTGCAAGGATCTGATCGAGGTGGCCGATGTGCTCGGCCATGCCACGCAAGCGGTGCCCAAGGATAAGCTCAATGCGAACGCCGATCTTCGGAATCTGTATGAGGGACTCAATTTGACGCGCGCCTCGCTGATGCAGGTGTTCAAGCGGCATGGCCTCGAGGCACTCGATCCGATCAATCAAAAATTCGATCCCAATCTGCACGAGGCTCTGTTCCAGACGGAGGACAATAAGGTCGAGGCCAATACTGTGGTGCAGGTCACCAAATTGGGGTATAAACTGCACAAGCGTTGCATACGCCCCGCCCTGGTGGGTGTGTCCAAGCGTTAATACCGAAGCAATGCAAATTTATATATATACATAAATTTGTTTTTATTATATATGTATATATATATATGTTTATATATATGTATATGTATATATATATATGTATATACTTTAAACATTTCGACACCCACTCAAAATCGATGCCATGTATCTATTACCACTATATCCAAGCACGCATTGTTCGCTAAATTATCTTTGTCAAGCTACAAAATTCACATAAATATTAAGTACACTTAATCGACGTAGCCGCTGAATAAACAGTAAGAAAAAACAGCTCACACGATAGCTGTATTAAAAGAAGAAAAAAAGTATTGTTTGTTGCATAAAGTTTTTATTCTTCGATGAAGGTAGAGAAAAATCGAACTGGTTAAGTTGATTGCATGAGAAGCTCATAGAAAGGCTTAAATAACAGAAATGAAAAAAAAATTTTAAGGAGCTTAAGCTTAATGTAATTTCAAATATGTGAAGCGCATAGAGAAGCTCAAATGACTTTAGTTGAGTTGTTGGGAGAAACCTGTGAGTACATAACAACAATAACAGGCTTAGAAAATTATTAATGCAATTTTTTTTTTGAGAATGCAATTGGACCAAAAAATAAGTTTCATAGATATACTGAAGCATGAAAATTCTGATTGACACTAAAGCTGGAGTGAGCTACAATTATAAATTTTAATAAGTTATCCTTAGCTTTAAATGTGTATAGAATCGTTGAACCATCGCAATGTCAGCCAATTGCTATTACTTCAACTCGCTTGCCTTGCTATCTTGTAGTTGGCATCTGTTTTGAATGTCAATCAAGTGACCTATTTGTGAGAAGCACATAGAGAGGCGTAATGGCAATTAAACAAAGCGACGGAAACCCATTAAAAATTGAGCGGCCTCTTGGCGGCGGCCTTTTGGCCAAAAACTGGGCAAAGGCAACGAAAATACCCAAAAAGGCAAGGAAAAACTTTTGCAGTCAGCCTCGTGTATGTGTGTGCGTGTGTGTGTGTGGAAATGCGCACAAATATTTTCAATTACAAATTGTATTTTTCCGTTTAGATAAGCAAAATTTATGGCAGTTCCAGCAAAATGCCGGCAACTGCTTGAAGACCGCCTGCCCCTGCCCCCCCAGTCTCCAGGCCCCGTCTCAGTCGTTGTCTCGGAGCCCGTTCCAGTTGCCGTTCAATGCCTTCCTCGTCTTCGATCGTCCTGCGGCAACAAACACTTTTGCGCTTCGTCGGCGACGCAGTTGTAAACAAGGTTCCACACACACACACACACACACAACACACACAAAAGGAGCAGCAGACGACGAGCCGTTCGACCAAAGGACCAAAGACGCCAAGCAGCAAAAAACCAAGAAGCGAGAAGCAAGAACAGAGAGCAGCTAGAGCTAGAAGGAATACTACGGAAAAAGAAATGACGTACAGATTTACAGAGTATTTTCTTTTACGTGCTTTTGTGGCGCCGCCAAATGTCACGTACGCCAGACAGCAGGAGCGCAGGTGGGGCAGATGCCACCAATTGTGTGTGTGTGTGTGTTGGGGGCGTGGCCCATCGTTACGAGGTTGCACTCTTCTTTAGTTGTTTTTTTTATTTTTTTTTATTTTCGGTCAACCCCAGACATGAAATGCAATGCGAGCGAATACCTCGCAACTTATTGCAAATGAAAGACTCGACAAGGCCACGTAACGACAACACCCACTCCCCTCGCCCTTGGCCAACGCTCTGCAACGCCAAAAATTCATGACACGCCCAGTGGACAGCGGTCAACGTGCCGCCCTCTACACCGATTTGAAAGAAAAGTTTTCACTTGGCTTTCGGCCACAGTACGCAAAATGCTTGCACTTCAAATTGAATTAGAGTGAAAATTTCAGGTAGTGTGGGGGAGATGATCAGGGGGAGGTGTTTGTGAGTTGGCGGGTCTTCAACGTGCTGTTAGGTGACAAAAGGTGCGGGTGCAAAAACTTTGCCATCAACGTCTGCGGCATATTAAAAACGAAATGTAGTTAAAGTTAAAGGTGTTGCAACAACGACTGGGCGTGGCATCCGCACGACAACTGATCAAAAAAAAAAACAACAAAAAAAAGACAGCAGAAAAAAGTGACGCTTGGACACGGCACGTTTGTCGCTGTCATTATTTGTTTATTTTTCTTTTATTGATGTTTCGTATAAATGCATATGTATAAATATATGTATATATAAATATATGTATATACTTATGTAAGTAATATATTTAAATTTCAAGGCACGTGCGTAGCACAGTAACGGAAATGACGAGCAGTGAGAAAGAGAGGGAGAATATGTTTAACAAATAACTGGTTAGCAGCCCTGACAAACTTTTTACGATCCACGCCAAAGTTGTTGTTTTTCACCTCAACTGATCATAGAAAATATACAAATTTAAATTAAATATATTGGTATGATGTAATACCCATTCAAATGTGTAACGTCCCATAAGGTATATATGTATGTGTACCAGCATGAACAGCCGAGTCCCATTCTATACTTTCTCGAATTTGTATTTTTATTATCAGATAGCTGTCGTAGGAATTTTCGGTCGTAAGTTAAGCTCTTATTTAAAAAAAAAATTAAGTGTTTTTCAAAATGCCCAAACCAATATTATTAATTATATACGAGCTTTTTAATGCCTATTGAATTTGAACAAATATTTGCATATCAGACATGTCATGTGGGAGAAATCGGTGTAAAATGCAATTTTACCAAAAAAAATGTTCCCAAATTTAATCTAGTGGATAAATCAGAGAGAGCTTTTCATGTCAACAAAATTTGATACCCTAAAAATTTTTATTACTGTGCTTTTTTAATCGATTAAAAATATAAATTCCTGTATAAGCTACTAATTAATATATGTAATTATTGCATCAATTGCCTAACACAAGCACCCAGAAGTAGCTGCTAGTGGACAAGAGAGTAAAGTTTCCTTTACTGCAATTATGCTTGAGAAAGTGCGTAAGCTCCAGGGAAGCTTCACGTTGTGTGCCATTCTTCGTTAGCGGTTCAATGACAGGTGCACACGTCGCTGCCAGATTGCTGCAGAAATCGCTCAACAAACCTAAGGATTGACACTCACCGCTTAAGTATCGATACTTGGGTACTCGATGCTACCTGATGTGCGACGCTTAACGAATTGCTCTGGCACTTTCTGCCTCAAACAGCAAATAGTTTTTAATGCGTTCTTAATTAGCCACAACGCAATTACTTCTTTGTGTGTGTGCGTGTGTGTGTGTGTGTGTGTGTGCGTAGCTTTTGAACATTCGATATTTACAATTGGCCGCATTACTTGAGTTGCAGCTGAATGGCGGATAAGGGACCCTTAACCACAAGTGTGGCGCCACTTGGCAGCAGTTGCTGTTGCAATTAGTTGCTTGTACTTTACGTGTGTGTGTGTGTGTGTGTACGTGTGTCGATAAATCCGCAGCTACGCTCGACGTTGAGCGTCTTAATTGTTTGCCAGTTGGGGGCGGCAAGTGGCAAGTCAAAGTCGCAGCTTATGGCACCTTGCAGCAAGTTTTTTCATTATTTTTTTATTTTTTTTCACTTTGCAACCTAGCGAAAAGCTTTAAGTTGCCACTCACATACAAACACACACACACACACACACACACAAACACACATATGGGGCTCATGAATACAAATATAGATTATGTACTTATATGCATATCCATATCCATATCCTTGTGCTGCAGCTGCCGCAAATTGCGGCACGACTTGTGGCATGCTCCACTTTTATTAACTTTTTAATGCAGCGCTGCCAGAGAAGTCATCGCTAACTCCCCTCCGCAGCATTCACCCCCCCTTTGCCCGCCCAACGAACAATTCTGTCGAGTTCAGTTCAAGAGTTTTACCAGCTTTTATAAGTTCATGTCTAGCAGCTGCTGGTGGTTCAGCTCCGGTTCCTGTTGCCGCCGCTTGCACCCGCATCTGCTCCGCTCCGCACCACCCCTCCCCCTCTTCGGGCTTGTGCAGTAGTTTCTGTGGCATTTTCGGTGGCTTTTGGCTCATCCTTGGCATGCAAATGCTTCAGTTTCTGCCACAGCTTCTGTTTTTCCAGCTGCTGCTCTTGCTGCTGCTGCTGCTGCTGATCCTGCTTCTCCTCCGGTCGCCGCTGGTTGCTTTATTGGCTGGTAAAAAGTTTTTGCCAAATTAATTACATTTTATTGGGCTTCAGCCGTTTTGGCCGCATCGAGCGTTTTGGGCCATGGCCAGCGGTGGATGGCAGCGAGCGCACAGCGCAGGGGTTAAAGCTCAACAGGGCAGCCTAATCATAATAATAACTTGATGCGCCCAAAAAACAAAACAATAACACTAACAATAACAACCCAAACACCACAACAACAACAACAACAAGAAAATCTTCTGGCAACAACATGAAAAACATGCAGCTGGATTCGCTCAGCGTTTTACGCATTTTACGACTTTCAAATGCGAAAGCTCGTAAAAAATGTGCCACAAAATGTTGGCAGAGCGCGGGGCAAGTCGAGGCTGCTGCGGCATTGACATAAAATGCCAGCCAACCAACAATCATGGAAACAAGTACTTACTACGTCGACACCAAATGCGCGTTTTTATGGCTAATCAAACCTTTGCCACAGCAGCAGCAGCAGCAGCCACGTCGGCTAAAATAGCGCGTTTCCACTGTCCCGCAGCAGCTGCAACAGCAACAGGCAGCTGCTGTTTAGCAGTTAGCTGCAATAGCAACATTTTGTATGCAAAGTAACTCTCCAAGCTTTTCTACTAGAATATTATTTATTGCCAAAAACGCTTCAGAGATGATCATCACAATTAAGTTTACAAAAAAAAAAATATTGGATCAACAGTTGAGCCTATTAAAGTTTGAATATCGAGAATTTGTTCAATACTTAAATTATTTTGCTCATATTTTGTTTCGAAAAAATTAAAATTTGTGTGCAGAATATATATAGGCTAGTCAAAGGCTCAATCAGGTAGTTAGCTGTCCGTCCGTCCATCTGTATGAACGCAGCGATCTCGGAAACTACAAAAGCTAGAAACCTAAACTAAACGACTATAGATTCTCCTAATCCACACGCAGTACAATTTTTTATTTTTTTTCGATATCTTGCTTCGTTTCTTTAATATCGATAAATATCGATTTTAAGACTTGGTTTTCTTGGCATATCGCGGAGACTATAAGAGCTAGAGCCATCAAATTTAGTTCAATCTGTGCTCGTAAGTAATATGCATGTTATGAATATTTCCATATCAAAAAAACGCAAATCAAATACTACAGACTTGCGCTTTGGTTTAAGAGGTTTAAATGTATGTAACAGCTCGCCGCTGGGTTCAGGGTATCTCCTAGTCGGGGACACCCGACTAGAGCTATCTTACTTGTTTAATAGTTCAAATTAATGCCAATGCTCGTTGCTGCTGTCGAGTGAGAAATCACTGTTGGAAAGCGTGTAAAATATGAAAATTGTCTGATGATAATGCAGCAGCATGTGTTTGTATAAAGATATATAAACGTAAACAAATATATATATATTTATATATATATGTGTGTGTATATATGTGTATGTATGTATATATGAATATGTTTGTTTGCATGGAGTGTCAGCTGTTTATGATGCGTTTACGACACGTCACAGGACACGCACACGCGAATGGGCTTACAAATAGCTGCAGGGCGAGAGAGAGGGAGACAGTCAAAGGGAGCTGAGGTAACAGCAACAATAGCAGCAACAATGGCAGCAACAATGGCAGCAACAACAACAACAACAACAACGGTGGCAGCAGCATCGTTAAAGGCGCCTCGGCGTGGGGCCACAAGCTCGTAAAACTAACGGGTCCCAGGCTAAAATAATAGTGCGACCGGTTGTTGTTGATCATTTTGTTGCTGTTGCTCTTGTTATTTTTGTTGTTGTGATTGCAAAACACGCAAATTGGGGAAAAAAAAATATTTTTCAGGGCCCCACATTGGGCGCCCGGCGCCGCGCATAAAAATAAAAAATAAAAATACCAACAACAAAAAATGAATTTATTTGATTCGTTTGATGCTCGTAAAAATCAATGAAAACATTTTCGGGCAGCCGCTGCTGCCACCTTTGCCAATCTGTCTATGAGGGCACCTTCTGCCACGCCTGCGTCTCCGCCCTCTCCGCCATCTAGTTGTGCTTGTTGTTGTTGTTGTTGTATGCATGTAGTTGGTTGTTTTTGGAGCTATTCCAATGAAATGCCGTTGAAAAGTTTTGAGCCAAGTTTCGTATGAAATTTGTAGCAGCCTCAAAACAAACTATAAAACTCTGAAGTTTGAGTTTCTTTGAAACTGTTTTTAGTTTTTAGCTGTTATTGTTGTTGTTGTTGCCTTTTTTATGTTGTAGGTAGAAAGGAATGTGTTTGAAGCCAGTTAATTGGATTAACACTGAAGATGCGTGTGTGTGGGTGTTTACGTGTGTGTTGTGTGTGTGTGTGTGAAATTCGATTTATGACCGAAATGATTTAATTGCCAAAATGCCAAAGAGATGCAGCTGACAATTCGGATTACTTGGGCTACTTTAGTGTTTATTTTGAGATTTGACCCAAAAGATCGTTTTAAAAGCTTTTCGAACTTATTGGATTAAGTGAGCAAAGTCAACTTTGTTGATGCCTTTAAACTTTTCGAGTAATAAATCACTGAGAAAAACAACGAAAATAATGTTGTTTTGCCACATAAATAAAATTTAGATAAATTTTAAGTACAAATCTTGGTAAAAGAGTATTTTATATTTAAATTGGCTTAGTTTTAATACATTTGTGGCAGAAGAAAGTCAAAAAAAGCGTGTTTTTGGCTTATAGCTTGACACAGTTGAAAACCCATCTAAAGAATAAAACAAAAAAAAAATTGTATTTAATTTGACGGTGCTGTAGATTAAATATCAGATTATATATACATTTATTTAACATGAACGTCAACTCTGACAACTCTGAGCTGTTCCTGTGCATATATCGAATAGATAGATATGTAGATTAAAGTCTGACCAAAACGCAATTTGTGCAAATTGTGTTTACCCTACGATCCTTGGGGATTTTTGTTGCTTTTTTTTATTTATTTTTTTTTTTTGACTGAAATTACAGGGATTTGGTAGTATAGCGCAGTCTTGAACTGTCCTTGCTGTCAGCTTTCACATTTTTGTTGTAATTAATTAAAGTGGCCAAGACGAAAATTAGTGGAAAAGGACGACCCCAGGTTTTTTGACTCAAGTGAATCAAAGCTCACCCAGCTTGTCTGGTAATTTGATCGGTGCTCGCTTTGTTCATGTTGTTGTTGTTGCTGTTGCCGTTGTTGTTTTAAGGACATAACACATTTTTCCACATTGTCGAGCATTCGCAGGAGTAATAAGTTGGGTAGGCAAACAGCCGGTCAGGTAAGGATTGGGGCTTCAGCCATTTGGCTTTGGTATTGGCTTTGGCTTTCGCTTCGGCTTTGGCCTTGGTTTCGGTATTGGCTTTGGCCTTTTGCATATGGAATCGGAATCCCATCAAATGTAAACGTGGCTCAAGTTGCCTTCTGCCCACGGCCACATATGTGTGTGTGTGTGTGTGTGTTTGTGTGTGTGCAACGAAATAAAATTAGCTCAATGAGCATTTGTGCAATCAAGTGATTTTTAAACAACAACAAAAATTGGGCGCTGTAATCGAAGTTGAGCAGCAGCAACCCTTGAAGCCGAAAGGGTTGTACCCCGGCTTGCGGCAAATAAATTTCACACATATTTGCACACTCACATGCACAACATGTCCATGCGTGTGTGTGTGTGTGTGCAGTCAATAACTTTTGCTACAAGGCCGTCATCGTCTTGGTTGATTGTACTGAAAAGAATAAAACGAGTGCACCCCCGCCATCCCCCCGGCCCAGCAATTGCCTCCAACCCCTATTCATATGGGTACTGCGAGCATATGAAAATGCCATGTTATGTATGCTTAATTTTGTCGAGCGCCCATCATGGGGTGGGGTGGGGGGTGAAGTTATCTGCATGTAAACAGGCGCAAAGGACAATGCCGAGCGTCCTTGCACGTGACTCATGAGGTGGTCCTGTGTCTACGTTTGTTGTTTCCGCCTGGCGCAAAAATAACTAAAGGGTTGCCTGCTCGACTCCGCTGTGGGTCTTCACACACACACACACGCACACTCAGCATGGACTATTGGGGTCGTGTAGTTGTGGGACTTCAGAATTTGGTTGCCCGGACGATTATTGCTGCACAGATCATTGGACAACAATTGTAAATTGATTAGAGCGACAAACTTGGCCATTTGATGCGGTATCAGGTTCCATGGTTGCATAAAACGAAGTGTGCTTTTCAGTTCCCCCATGAGTCACTCTTTGGTGAACAAGTTCGCCTATTAAGTGAACTGACTCTTTCATTATCCTTTGTCAAGCGTTGTCATTAGCTACTTTTGTTACTTTTGCAAAAGCAAGGAATTGGTGCATGTTATTTATTATTCATTAGAAATTCAACTAGTTCTTATAAAATAGCTTAACAACTTTGGAACTAGATCATTCAGTTGAATTTAGGTTTACTTGCAGCGCCAGTAGAATTAACTCCTGACAAAGAGCTTTTCTTGTTCAATTGTAGTGCATAAATTGATCACTAAGTTATCAAGTTTTGTATACCTTCTACGGCATTTTACAGCAGGGTATCTCTTAGTCGGGCACCTTTGGCGAGAACCCTTCTAAATGCTAATGTCTTTAAAAAGAAACAGCTTTAAAGTGACTTAAAATAGGCGTCAATCTTTAAACTTTTGACGCGACTGAACACACACACACACACACACACAGGTTGACATATTGTGGCCATGCTTTATGATCATCATTATGATCATCATTATGATTGCGCAGATTATCATCGCAAGTTACTTTCATTGCGTTGCCGTTGCTCTCTTTAGACTTCTTTTTGTTGTTGTCAATTTGCTGTGAACTCGCGTCATTTGCAAGCAACGCGACCTGGGAAGGAGAGGGGGAAAGGGCAAAGGAAAATGGAATGGAAAACGGTATGGCGAACAGTGGCAACAACGTCGCATTTGCCACGACATGATTTCTCTTGAATGACAAGCTTTTTCTACTTGCACAGAGCTCCTGGTTGAGCACAACCAAAAAAGGTAACCCACACCACAAAGCACACACACACACACACACACACACACTAACATACGCTTATTTATTTCTATTTTTATGTGTCACACACGGCAAAGGAGCCACGCATTTTATTTTGCTGCGCATTTTCACTCCTTTTCTGTTTTTTTTTTTTTTTTTGCCAACCAGCCACACCCCCCTCTAGCTCCAGTTCTAGTGCCAGCTCGCATCTAGTTCACCTTCAACTTTTCGAGCTCGTCCTTTCAGCTCCTTTGGCATTTTGCACGCGGCACGACATTCTCCCAATTGTGTTATAAATTCAAAAATGAATAACGCACGTTTGCCTGTGGTTTAAAATTCTATTTCATTTTATTGCCATTGCCATTGCCATTGCCATTGCCTTTGCCTTTGCCTGCGCCTTTGCCTTGTCACCTCTTCGTTTGCCATTCTCACTGGTTCGGGCAGTGGTTCTGGCACTGGTTCAGGTTGTCTGCATGCTGCTGGCGTTTTTTATTTATTTTTTTTTTTTTTTTTTTTTTAGTTGGCATTTCTGGTTTGGTTTCTTTATGAAATGCTTTCACTTTTTCGACAGTCAACTGTATTTTATTCTATTTTTTGGCTTTAATGAAACACTTGTGGTCTCATGTTTTCTTTCGTTTTCCAACACTCGCTCAGTGAAAACATTTTTCCTGTTATATTTCGGGGCTTGACTTTGCCCACAGCCACAATATAAGAGAGAAAAATAAAAACGAAAAACTCGAACTTAAATTGTGACTCGAACTCACGAGACCCCGACTCGGACTTTGTGGCAGAGCCCCACCGCCTCACCTCTACCTCTACCGCCTGCTCCTCCGTCTCCTCCTCTTCCTCCCCTGCCTGCCCCTACACCACTTGCTAGCTGTCACATGTATCACAAAAGGCAGCTCTGCTCTGCCTTTTGTGTGCCGAGTTTTTTTAAAAGCTGCTTAAAGAGTTTCTACTACTGCCTGCTCTGTAGATCGAGACGAGCACTCTGCGGTCTGCTCTGACATTTTTTATGAGCTTTACTTTGCTTTTTATTTTGTGGATTTATTTTGCCCCAAAAAAATTTATTAGCCCAACGCGGCTCAATGTCTTCTTCGGCTTAATTCTTTCCCCCTCCCCCCCCCCCCCCCCCTCCTTTTTTTTGCTGTCGTTTTTAAGTGCCCAAAAGATAGTGTGCAGTCGGCAAATGTGTCACTTGTGATATGACAGCAAACAGTTGGCGAACTAGTTTCAAAAGCTTTTTAAAAATTCTGGCAATGCTTTATTTATATGGCGAGGAGCGGAAATATTTGCATACGTTACTCATTACTGACATAAATATGACAATTTATCCTGTTTAGGATTTTTTGCTAATATTTTCTTTTGTGCGAAGTTTGGCTGGTAAGCATGAATAGCTGGCGAAAAAGTTCCATAGGTGCAAAAAGCTTTTAATACGTTTATTTTTAGGGCTTCTGTTTTTAATACGATGATGTCGAATAAGTTTAAAGTGAGTTCGCATTGTGTGTTAAGCGCTTTATAAAAGTTCTGAAAAAATAAAAGAGATTGGATTAAATTGGTGATAAAAATAGGATTTGACGAAATTGGTATATTGAATGGAATAATGTGAATAATCTCTAGAAATATGCCAATATGTTTTAAGTTTATATTTTTTCTAAGATGACCAATATTTTGTGCTATTCAGGCACTATTAATAGATAGTAATAAAAACACTAAACATATGGAAGATATTGAGAATGGCTTTTTATAATAAAACAAGCAAAAATTGAAAACAAATTTAGAAAATAACTAAAAACCTAAAATACGAAAATAACTCAATAATATAACTCAATAATAATCTAACTGTTAGATGAGAAATTGCAGGCACTGTACATGTCATTGTATTGTCTCTTCAATCGGTATTCGTTAGTGTCCAACTATGCTAAACTCGAAATTCCATAATTATGCGTTGCTTATGCTTAGATCCATGACATTTAAATGGACATCAATTGTGTTCAAACTTCGCATGATGCGCAACGATAACAATAACAAATATCAATCACAAATTGCAGTTGGGAATTCAATTAGGCATTTAGATATCGAAAACAAATTGAGATGAGCTCGAGGTTTAAGTTCGACAAACATTCAATTAGCTATGCAATTTCAGTAGTTGGTTCGATAAACCAAAAATTTGACTTTAAAATGTGAACAAATATAGATGTGTTTGTGTGTGTGTGTGTGTGTGTGTGTGTTTGTGCGCTTGGCAGGCACTGTAGTTAGTGTGTCATATTTATATAACTCAATTTCTTACGCTTGATGAAACATTTGCATTCCACATGCAAATTTTACTTTGATGAGTTTTTCATTTTTCTGCCAGTGTTGCCTGCTGCTGCTGACGCTGCTTATTATTATTCCCTTTCACAGTGTATGCCAAAAGTGTACGCATGCTAATTAAATTGTTTTTTTTTTTTTTGATTTGATTTCTCTCTCAATGTACTCACTCTCTTTTCCGCCTGCTCTCTATGATTACAGCATTTCCATATTCACAACAGCCAAGGCAAGCACTTTGAACTGAAAATCTGGAAACTGGCCTTATTCCCACTTCCTGGTAAGTTACGGAATACATTTTAAAGAGAGCGGTTCACATATGGGCGTTTATCTTATAACTATGTGTTAGTGTGTGTGTGTGTGTTCGCTTTGTTTATTTTACCGTTTTATCAAAGAACATCACAATAACAACAACAGAAACTTATTGGAATTTGAAAATGTCGGCATTGACATGCGTTGAAAGCGTTGTCAGTTTTCGATAGCCCTTCCCCTTCCCCGCCCCCGGCACCCCGCCTCCCGTCGCTTTGCCATCTCATCTCGCCCAGCTGCCCCATTGCATGTTGTCACCCAAAAACAACAACAACATTAGGCTATGTAGCCCAGCGTTTTTATATCAGTTTTATTGTGTTTTATGTCGCAGCAAAGTCAACCAAAAATCGGCTTAAAAATTCAAGAGCAACAATCCAAAAGATGCGTATCATGTGGCTTTTATGCGGCTGCCGCTAGCATTAAGCATGCCCCGCCCCATCACCGCCTCTCTGTCCCTCCTCTCTCTCTCTCTCTCTCTGTCTCTCTCATTCTTTGTATTCCTCTTTAGCTAAAGATTTTCATTTTCTATTTCATAAAGTGTTGCTGGACAAAAGTTGAGAAGCTGCCAGCGTTTTTCCACGTAACGTTTGCCCATTTGCTCTCTTATTCACTCTCGCTCTCGCTCTCTCTTTTCATCTTTGAGATATGCATCTCAGCTGCTTGTTGTGCGTGTGTGTGTGTGGCATTTTATTGTCATTGTCTGTGGCTTTTTGGGGCTCGGTATCTTTTTTTTATTTTTATTTTTTGTCTCTCTTTCGTTAGGCCAAAGTAAATCAGTCAGCGGCGGCCGCATCAGCCACAGATACAGATACATTTACAGATACAGATGCAGATACAAATGTATCCGTAATTGCGTGCAGGCCGTGCAGCTGCCGCGGCGACGCCGTTTTGTTTATGATTTGTCAAGATTTTAATCCCCGAAAATGTGTTTTAAATTGCAGCGCCTACGATAAGAATTGGGGCAAGGGGCGGCGACGGCGACGGCGGCCAGGGGGTAAAGATGCAGCCAGAGAAAAAAGAAGAAACTTACATGAAAAATAAAACCTGAAATGTTGGCCAAGTAAAAGAGTTGCGTTATGGTTGTGCATGCGTGTGTGTAGAGAGTATTCGATGGGCGGGGGAGACAAGACAGACATATGGCGACCATAATTTGAAAGAAAGACGAACTGGCTGCGTGGGGAGTGCTAATAAATTCACCTTTTACCGCAAAATATTGCCAGCATTTGCAAAAGACAAACAGCTAAACCCAGTCAACACACACACACACACACACACAGCGCCTCGTCCCGCAGCTGCTCCACTTGCCGCATCTGCTGTGTGTGGGCGGTGTGGCAACATAAATCTATCTCCTGTAACTGCACCCACTCAGCCCCCTCCCCGGCTGCCGCTGACTTCTGATTGAGGGAAAGCTCCGGCAACGACGCGTCGTCCGTCCGTCCGTCCGTCCATCCATCCGTCTGGGTGTTGATTTTTGTCAACCTAATACAAAGCGCAAACAAAATTTGTGTTGGCATTTGGTTAGATTTGCCATTGCTTTGGTTTTTCCTTCATTTTCCTGTTTTGTTTTTTTTTTCTTCTCTTTTTTGCTTGCCAAGGGAAAGGCTGGAGGAGTGTATGTGCCCGTGTGTTAGTGTGTGCCGGTGCGGTGAATTAGACTTGATACCAGCTAAACAAGAATAAAATAAAAGAAAAACCACAGTGTTGCAAAAGGATTGTTTTGCACGTAAGGAAAGCGTATCAGACTTATATGTGGATTCATCGAAAACCGGAAAATACGCTGAGAGGTAAAAGCGGAAAAAAAATATTGTGAGAATATAGAAAGAAAATAGTATATATATATATATACATGTAATCTAGGAAGCGAATGGAAGATTGATTACAAAAAACAAAAACCTATTAGAATAGTTTGTGACGTATAATCAAATGTAATACAGAAAGTGGGAATAAGAATAAGCATAAGCAGAGAATCCAATTATTGTTGAGTCAGCTTAAAAATAAACAGCGCTATAAATACATGTACGGGTGGTATAGAATTCGTAAATCATAATCAAAATTCTTCACTTAAGTACATGTTAAATACGTGTTAAAACTATAATACTAACTGATAAATAGCAGTGCGTTGCCTAAAAAAAATACTCGAACCTGAGACCTAGTTGTTCAGTTGCCTCAGCAACCCGGTAGAGGAACTCAACTCTGTTCATGCGTATGTTTTTGTGGGCATTTTCCAAAAGGTTTTCGGTCGGTTCAAATGAGAGCATTCATTCATTCATTTATCGCATTCAGTTGGTGTTGTTATTGAAGCTGAACTCATTCAATATGTTCAATGGAAGAAACGAGTGCTAAAAAAATTCAAACAAAAAGAGGAACATGATAAATAAAACCAATAGCGAATTTCGCTTTTATTAAATAATTGTTACGCTATTGATGTTGCGATTGCTGTTGCAGCGGATGTTGTTGTTGTTGTTGATATTGTTGTTGCCTTTTTTTTTCTACCAAATTGTGACCCACATTTCGTGTTCAGTTGCTCGCAGCTGCTTTCGCATTGCCAAAACTTCCACTTGAGCGAGCCACTTGCAACCAGAGCGGCCTCCACAAGAGGAGCAACAGCAGCAACACCAACACCAACAGCAGCAACATCAACACCAGCAACAACAGCCGTTCCATGCGATGTATGTTAATTAAAGTCATTACGTGGAGGTTGGCAGCTGGAAAGGGGGAAGGGGAGAGGGTAACGGGTAGCGAATAGCTGTTAGGTGCGGGTCAGGAAACGAATGCCAAGCGGCGTGCCACAAATGAAATGCCTGCTAGTACCGTTACGATCCTTGTTCTCTCGGCTTCCGTTGCGGCTACAGTTGCAGTTGGCCCCGCCAAATTGGCCAATTTTGAAAAGGGCTCAAGGCGAATGCGAGTTGAATGAATGAATGAATGAATGAATGAATGAATGAATGAACGACGGAATAGGCAAATGGATGAGTGCTTGTATAGATGAGCATCAGTGTCGCTTGGCATTGCCATCCTGCATTTTTGGCCATAGAAACTTGCAGGAAGTGCGAGTGCTTGTGCTGCGTGTGCCACGCGCCGGCAGCCTATTGTCCGCAATAGTGGAATATGCCACATGCCACATGCCACTTGCTACTTGCTACTTGCCACACAGCAACTGTGCAGCAACAAGCTCAAGTGTACGTCCCATTTTGAGTTTTGAGCCCGTTTGGCTTCTAATGATGTACAACATGCACAAAACGTGTTAATGAGCCGCACGCTGACAAGGGGCCCGGGCGGTGGGGGAGACGGCAACAGCGCGTGCAAGCGAGACGGAGACAGCAACTGTGCTGAGCTAATGAGCACCGCTTTGGCAATCAATGGGCTGACCTGTTGCGCTTGCCATCAGGACATTTCTCAGTCCATTTCTCGACAAATTGCAATTGCAACAGCCAGTTTCGGCAAATTGAAAGGCTGCATGTTGCTGTTATTCGCACATGTGCTGCAGCTGATAATAAAAAAAAAAACAAAACAAGTAGAAACTACTTCAATTCAAAGACAGAGCCACCCACACAGCAGGCAGTAGCGGGGTGTCGGGGCTAACTAGCAATCAGGCCAACTGTGCATAACGAATGGGAACCAGAATGTGTCCATGCACGCCAAACTGACTCGCGTCAAGTGAGGCAAAGGCCTTCGCCAGACAATCGATTGTAATAAACAATAATTGGAAAATCGATCAAATTATTGCTATTCACATGGAAAGACACGTAATTCCAAGAAATTGTTTTTAGGCCAAGTTAATCAAACTTTGCATATGTAAGAATTTTTGCTGCAGGCAGAAAATATTTGTCAGATCTACTTTAAATACTATCAGCTAAAAATTGTGTTTTTTTATGGAAGATTTTTTTTATCAAGACTGACAAGACTTTTTCCATCAAATGCTGCACTCAGAGAAAAAAATAAGTATTTGTTACAGAAATTAAGTACTTGTTAAAAAATTGAATTGAACATTATTTTACTTGAGCAGAAAATTCCAATTTTGAGAAATATAAGACTGAAATATTATAATTAATAAAAAAATAATAGTAAAATTCGATTAAAGACATGCTTAGATAATCTATCATTTGAGCACCACCTTGTCATCAATCAGATTACTGTATCATATAGCTTTCATGGGATATATTATAAATCAGCAATATATCAGAAGCCGGCTTAAATGGGGTACTGCAAATATATATATGTACTTATATAATCCTGGATAACTGTGTGTTGCAAAAGTCATATAGACTCGACAATATTTTCCAACTGCCATGGGAATTAGCAATTGAAAATGTGGTACCTGGGCGACAGGCAACAGACAGGAAAAATCAATTTTCTACAGCCATCTCAATTATCTATTCGATATGCACAACTATACGCGCATAGATATAGAGATATATACGTGTACATATAGTCGTTTATATATAGTTGGGGAATGCTTTTATTATTTTAATTGAAAAATCATTTTAGTGTGCACTTTCGGCTATTTATGGGCCGTTGGAAAATGTAGTTTGTATTTGCTTTTTATATCTTTCTGCTTTTAATCTTCGACATGGCCGAAACTCAATCAGCAAAATCAAAATGTTGCCTGCAAATAAACGCCAATTGCTGTTGTTGTTGTTGTTATTGTTGTTGTGGTAGGCGCCCATAGACGACCACAAACAACTCGTTAAAATTTGCATGTTAAATGCAATCGCCTAAAACAGAAAAGGGCCAACAAAAAATGAAACGCGAAAATGTAGCAAAAAAAAAACAAAAACAAAAAAAAAGCGAATAGATGAAACAAATACGCAAGCACGCAGCCAGTGTTTTGGCAACTGGGACTGGGGAAAGGCATGGGCGTTGGGCGTTGCTTGGTGGGGGGTGTGGCTTAGTGAGCCAAAGGGCTCGGCCAGCTGCTGCTGCTGCTGTTGCTCTGGCCAGTGCAATAATAAAAGCAACTAAACACTTTTGGCCATGGCGCACGGCTATCAATTTGATATATCAATCAGCGTGGGAGAAAAATGATTGCCAGTTGCTTGTTGCCTGCCTGCCTGCCTGCCCGGCTTTGTTGTTGTTTGTAGTTCGTTTTGCTGTGCATTGAAATCGAAATGGCCAAAAAACAAAAAACCAAATGTGCTAAAAAACGACAACAACTATGCAGCCTATGTTGCAAATGACTGCGCCATACTCTGTTTACAGTAAATTGTTTTAAAAAAGAGTCTTCTTCTTAGTCGCGTTTTCCATTTTTCCATTGCAAAAACTTGTGGCTTGATCCTAATAGAAGATCATGAATTGTCTTTAGCTTTAACAAATCGCCAAAAAAAAAAAAAAAAAAAATTGGATTCATAGGCGGACAACTACAAAATCCAATATGCTTCTCTCTCAACACTCAAACAGAGTACAACAATGTATAAAATCAACAATAGCAATTACAATAACAATAACAAGAAATCTGTTGCGAGTGCAACATTCGCAGCAGATCTGCAGGAAAGAACAAGAAGAGAAAAAATGGAATTTGTTTTGCCAGCAAATTGCAGCGAATTTCAGTTGCGTCTGCGGCATTTGCAACTTGGCCTTGAGGCATGTTTTTTGCGGCTGCCTCAAGGATTACAGCCGCTGTGGCTGGTCACTGGACGCTGGACGCTGGACGATGGTTTTGCTTGGCTGGCACCGGCTCATAAAAGGGGATCTGCGCCTTGTGCCCTGATTGATTTATGGCCACGCTCGCAGAAGTGGGTGGCCAGCGGGCGAGCGGATTAACAGCGGGCGGAACCGAGGGTAACCGAGGGGAACGAGGCTAGAGCGGGCCTCGCTTTCGGCTCTGCTATCAGTCACACACGCACGAGAAGAAAGAAATGACGAGTGGGCAGAGTGCATCGGCGACGGGGGCAAAGACTGACAGATACCCTCTAAGCAGCTGAACAATAAATGCTGTTCAAATTACGAAAATAATAAAATCAAATAGTAAAAAATAATAATAATAATAATCATAATAATAATAATATAAATAATTAATTATTTTGGTTAATTTATAGCTTTTATTAGAAAACAATGTTTGCCTTACTCAATTTTTAAGTATGACATCTATAAAATTGATAAAATACTTGAAAATGTTGTGTTAAATATAAATATTTTGAAAAATGAAAAATAAAATAAGCAAATGTCTTTATTAAGCAAATATATGTAATCTGTATGCCCCGATTTTGGGAGTTTTTATACACATTTACATACATGTTTGAGGTAAAGTTTTAAAGCCTCGTAAATGCAAGTACCCCATGTTTGTTCTTGCCATTTACAGGGTATAGAAAAACTTTGCCTGCGCTCGCTGCCTGTTAATAGCTTTAATGCTGTTTTATGGCATTCGTCGAGTGGCCAGCTATATGGCACTGAGAACTGAGAACTGGGCGCTGTGAGCTGGGAACTGGGAACTGTTAACTGGGAACTGGGAAATGGCATGCCAACGCCAAATGTTTTACATGCGTGTTGTTGTTTCTATTGTTGTTGTTGTTGTTGTTCTTGTTGTTGTTGTTGTGGCGGCAAAAATGTTTTGTTTGGCGGTCGCATAAATAAATTGGGATTGGAGTTTTCGCTGCTTCAGTGCCGGGCGCTGCTTCGGTGCCGGAGCAAAGCTCATAATTCCAGCTTTTATTTGTGGGATTTTGGCATGGCATGTCAGTCATGTGTCGTTCCGTTTCTGGCTCTCATTTTTGGGGCACTCGCTGTGCTGGCCCATCCGCCCGCATGCGCATTCGTAGCGCTTTCAATTCCAACGCTGATTAATGGCTTTGTTGTTGCCCTCGCTCATGCTCTTCCCCCCTCTCATTGTGTGTCTTGCAGATGATGCGCTTTGGCAGCACTTGAGTATCGTCAACGTCACCACTGGATTCGATAGCGCGATACCGATACCGATAACGATAGCGCTAGCGATAACGATAGCGATAACGATAGCGTCAGCAAAATAAAGCTTGTGCAACCGCAGTCGCCAGCAGCAAGATGTATCCGGGCAGCGCCAGCAGCACCGCCGCCGCCGCCGCGTCGAAGTTCCAGAATCGCTGCGCCTCGCCACAATTTGCCAGCTTTGCGCCGCCACCGCCGGCCGATTATCCGCCGCCCACGTTGCAGCAGCAACAACAGCAACAGCAGCAGCAACAGCAGCTGCAACAGCAACAGCAACAGCAGCTGCAACTGCAGCAACAGTTGCAGCAACATCAGCCGCATCAGACGACGGCTGTGGCGGTGCACAGTGCACCCGGACATGGCTCCATGCGGCACATTCAGCGCAACCAGCTGACCATGAGCGGTCACGGCCATGGCCATGGCCTCGGGCATGGCCATGGACACGGACACGGACACGGCCATGGGCATGGCCTTGGCATCGGACACGGCCTGGGCATGGGCAGCATGGCACATGGCGCCGCCACGCTGGGCCACCATCATGGCCATCGCGGCGATCTAATCTTTCCGGACGATATGGATAGCATTGAGTTCTGCATGTCAGCGCCACAATCGTCCTCATCATCGTCCTCGCAGCAGAACGGGGAGCTGCTGCTCCTCCAAGGCGGCCACGGCGAGCCATTCACGGAGCGGCGACGCCGCGGACACAGTCGCCGCAGCAATCACAAAATGGACGTGGAACAGCAGGTATGAAGTACATTTTAAGCTCATAAGAATGCATTTTATTTTCTTTTTGTATGTTGTCTAGTTATTTGGCTTGCAAAAGTACAAAAGTTGCAGTCGGTACATGTACATGATTTTTTTGTTTACCAAAAAATTAAAAAAAAAAACAACAATTTATTTTCAAAAATAATATATTTTATATGTAGAAATCATGACCAAAATGCCCTGAAACACGAAAATTTTTTAAGTTATGACAAACTTATGATAGTTTTGAAATATGGGAACACTTTACATGTGAACATTTTTGTCAATTTTTAAGTTATGACAAACTTATGATAGTTTTGAAATATGGGAACACTTTACATGTGAACATTTTTGTCAATTATGGCATGATTTTTGAGCAAAAATTTGACCCCCTCAGAATATATTTTAATGTTGATTTTTCGTCAATTATGACAACCACAATCGATTAAAAATATAAATTTAAAATTCTACATTTTGAAAAAAAAAGTTTTTTTTTTTTTAATGAGTAAGTTCATATATATATTTTTTGTTTTTACCAAAAACTTCAATTTTTTTAATGCATACATTTTAAATGTATAATGTAGAAACTAGATGACAAATCAGGGCCAAAATGCAATCAAACATGGAAATCGGTTAAGTTTTAATGAAGTTATGAAAAATAAGAACTGTGCGATGAACAGAATAAGTATAGCTGATGGTTAATTTCAGGGATAAAGCCTTAATTATGTAGGGTATAAATGCTGAGTATAACTGATAGTTAGTTTCAAGAATAAAGTCTAAAATTGCTATTTACATTTGGTTTATAAGACGTTGGTATAGTTAAACGGAGCCTAAATCTTAGGTAATTGTCAGAACAGTTCTCAGTTTAAGTTCGCAATCGATATGTATTAAACTTCCTTCTGCTTCTTGTTCTTCGTCTTCTTCGCTGGGCAGGTCAAGTGGTCACGCAAGAACATCGCCGCCACGATGGAGCGCTTTGAGCCAACCGCCAACACGCAGTCGTCGTCGTCCACCTCGTCGCTGGACTACGGCTTCGCCGCGGGCGTCATGACGCCCAGCAGCAGCAGTGCCACGCCCTCGCATGGCGCCGGCTCGGCGGCTGGCATGTCCTCGACGCCCTCGCTGCATGTAGCCTACAATGGGGGCGGCGCTACTGCCGCTGCTGGTGGTGGCAGCGGTGGTGCTGGTGGTGCTGGTGGTGGTGGTGCTAGTTGTGGTGCTGGTGGTGCCGCTGCAGCTGCAGCCGCTGCACCGTTCAATCATGTCTACTCCTATGCATACTACGAGCCCGGAGCGGCCAAATGCCATACGAACGTGCCCGCCCAGGGTCAGGGCAACGGCCATCATCACGGCCAGTCGAAGAGTCCGCCGCGCAACTCCATTCGGGCGCTGCTGGCCAAGGGCTTCCGGTCGAAGTCGTCGTCGCATAGCGGCCAGTCGACATCGTCGTCGCCGAGCGCCGAGGAGCGGGACAGGCACACGTACACGACGCGCTACGGCACCACCGAGAACCTGTACGAGGAGGTGAGCGATCAGAAGATCCGCAAGGTGCTCTCCGACAACCGGATCGCCACGTCCAGTGCGGGCAACGTCAAGGAGGAGCTGCGTCGCGTCCAGCACAATCATTTCCGTGTGCTCGACGAGCTCAATCTGTCGCTCGAGGCGCTCATCATGCCGCCCACGCCGCCCGACATCAGCCCCAGCCACGGCGGACCGGCCAGTGCCAGCTCCAATGATGTCCAGCTCGAGGCGCCCGCCACCAGCAACAGCTGCAGCAGCGGCAGCGGCAGTGGCAGCGGCAGTGGCAGTGGCAGCGGCATTGGCAGCGCTGCCGCCGGCAACAACTCGTCCTCGTCCTCCTCATCTGCGCAAGCCAACAACGTGCTGGCCACGGGCCAGCGGCCGCGTCGGGGCGGCCTGCTTGGTGGCGCCGCCGCCAGCGCTGCGTCCAATGCGAGCTCGGCCTCGCACGCCAGCTTGGAGAATCTGTCGAGCACATTGAACAGCATGGAGCTGAAGGATCATGCGCACAGCAGCTGCATCAATCCGGAGTTCGACGAGGGCGACCTCGACAGCGGCTTCAGCGGCAGCGGCAGCAGCAGCGGCGCCAGCTACAACGAGAGCCTGCGCTACTACAAGACGGCCACGCCCACTAGCCATAGTCACAGTCACAGTCACAGCCACAGTCACAGCCATGGTCACGGCCATGGCCAGGGGCATGCCACACACAATCCCAATCTGATGCCGCTCAACAACAACAACAACAACAGCAACAGCAACAACAACAACAACAACCACATGCACACCAGCACACTGCCGCACAATCTGCGCAGCTGCCGCTCCTCGACAGCCTCGGGCACCTCGACATCCAAGAGCAGCATGGCCAGCTGCGGCGAGGATCAGGGCATCGCCGGCATGGGCCTGCCCTTGGGCATGGCCATGGGCATGGGCATGAACGTCGGCATGAACGTCGGCATGAATGTGGGCATGAACGTTCCCATGGGCGCCGGCATGGGCATGGGCATGGGCATGGCCGAGACGGCCAGCGCCAGTTCGATGTCACCCTTCAACTATCCACGGCGCTGTTCAGCGGATCAGCAGCGCGCCTCCGGGCGTTCGATTGCGTCCGCAACCGGATCCGCAGCTGGGTCCGCAACGGGCGCCACCATTTCCATGGCCACCGGCGCGAAACCCAAAAAGAACTTCTGGACCATGAAACCGTGATGCTACAAAAAGGCCCTGCGTCACATATGCAAGAAATGGAGCATTGTTATGGTGAGTAGAGATATCTCATAGTTCTATATATTATTATCATAAGCATAAGCTATCAAGGCTGCAATCCTGCATTATTTTTAAATTTTGTTACATAGCCTAAACCGAATCAGATTTAATATATAATATTTATATATTTTAAAGAGAGTCGAATACAAATGGAAAAAAATTCAAGAATTTAGTACTTAGATATTTCGCAACTTGAAAAGAAGTTTCTTTTAATCGCAATATACCCAAAATAAAAGACTTCAATACCATACTCTCTCTATGTAAGAAAGAGCTGATATTGTTTTCCGCTTATGTCACGAAAATTCTTGTAAGGAATATGTTGTCCTGCATCCTATTTATGCAAATCGTGGATGTACTTGCTCGTATCAAATATGATGACTCTTAGCTCTATAGATCCTGAGATCGCTAAGAATAGGATCGAGCATATATTAAAAAATAACTATATATAGTTACATATACCTTTTAGCGTTTTACCTTTCATAGATCAAATCTTTCGTTTTCTTCACTAAGCCTTGTCGCTTATTTACCGTATTATCATTCATTGTGTCAATCAGTCAATCCAAGCTGATGGCTTATGCAAATCGTTCAATTGCTTTAGCTTCTTTTAACTATGTTGCCATCTATTTACACTTAGAGCGCCTTTCATGATCGTGTTATCGTGTTTATCGTTATCGTTATCGTTATTTTTGTTTGTTATCTGTCCCATTTCTCATTTTTTCATCCATGTATTTCGCCCACACTGCCCCGCCCTGCCCCGCCCCGCCCCGCACCTAACTGTTGCCGCATCAATTTCAACTTTTCAACTTTAATCATAATAAATTTGCGGCCTGGCCCAGACCCAGGGCTCCATTTCAAATCAACGAGGCACTTCCGTTGTCGCTGTAGCCGCCTCAGTCGCCGTCGCAGTCGCTGCCGCAGTCGACGTCGCCGTCGGCATCGCTTTAGCCGCTCTCGCATATTCCCAAGATAATAAATTTATTAACAGGCAACGCGGCGGCTACGAAAACATCATCATTATCTGCAGAGGGCAGCGCTTTACCGCAGCCCCGCCCCCGCCGCCGCCACCCTTTGCCCGCCACAACCCCGAAAATGAATCAATTAAAACTGATTGAACTTCATAGATTTGTTTCATTTATTTTTATTTTTTTCGTTTTGGTATATTTTTATTTTCACTTGCAACTGAATCTGGGGTAATGCCGGATTCGGACTCGGATCCGGACCGCATCATCTGCTGTGGGAACTTGTTTGCACAGCTCGAAGGCACACACACACACACACACAACATGCCCCCATTTTCTTGGTTTGCCACAGGGATTATGAGTGTCTGTGTGTGTGTGTGTGTGTGTGTGTGTGTGTGGCCATTAAGGCGCCTGTTGAAATCGAAATCCCAATATCAGCATTAAAACTCTTACGGCCTAAGATGCAATCCTCTATGCTGAATACTCAATATGCTATTTTCCCGGCTATCGATTTTCCCGGCCATCATTTTCGAGCTCGCAATTCCCAATTCAGTGCGCACCCCTTGTGAATAATGTGAATAATGCTGTTATTCATTGCATTTTGTTATAAATCTGTCAATTTGCACAATTGTGCGTGCGCTTTGTGCATTCGACAGGGTCGCTGCAGAAATGGAGCGGGCCGGAACGGGAACGGGAAAGGGAAAGAGGAGGGAGGCGGAGACGGAGACGGGCGTGGGGCTTAAGGGTGTTCCAGACACTCAACACTCGCCTGAGGCGCGCAGAGCCAAAGTCGGAGACTCATCGAGTCGAAAGAGGCTGAGTTGCTTTGGGCTGCATTCACATTCACATTCGCACTCGCACTCGTATCCGCATCCGCATCCGCAGGGCGCACGTTTTTGGGCATCATAAAAAATCTGTTGCAAAATGCGACTTTGTTGCTGCTGCTGCTGCTGCTGTTGTTGTTGTTGTTATTGTTGTGCGTGTGTTGATTTATAGTCGCAATTGTGCTGAGGCGCAACTAATTTGCCTCGAGTGTTAAGTAGCAGGCGAAAAAGGGAGACGACAGCAACTGGCGGGGTGGGGGTGGGGGGTGGGTTGTGTGGGTAGCATGTGAGGGCAGTCACAGAAATGTGTGTGTGTGTGTGTGTGTGTGCGTGGGTGTAGCTTAGATACATTTTTAAGAATAATACTGATAGAGTCATATTCAAAAAAATACTCATTGTTATGTATGTAAATGTTGGGTGAAAACTTGCTAAATGGAATAAACTGTAAGAGTTCCGTTAGTTGAAGCAAAATGTCTAATAATACAGTCAGAGAAGCAAGTAAAAATCTTTAACAAAAGTTGCTGCAAAATAACGTTTTTAATTTAAATAGCCAAATTCCTTTAGTGGGAAGAAGTAATAGGCAACATTAAATTTTAATCAAAATCATTTAAAATTTAAAATTTTCAATAATTTTATTCTAATTAAATCAATAATAATTCACGCTTAACTTCAATTAATTAAAGTACGAAAACTCTCCTCAACTTGAAATAACACATCGTTACGAAATCTTGCTCGCTCGTAATTGAATTTATTACAGCGCTTTTCTCCAATTGGCCAACTTATAGAGTTCATACTCATAAAGTACTCATTTGATTTACTCTCAAGCACACACGGTTGAACAATATATTGTGCTTTATATTATCATATATGCTTAGCTAAATTTCTATCAATATTACTTGTAGTGCTCAACGAGTAGTACTCATTAAATACTCATTTGGCAACTCACATGCACATACACATGCACATGCACTCGCTGCATGCATGCATGTGTTGTTAATTGAATATTCAGTATCGAGCGAGTCTCAGCTATGGCACACGCACGCACTCATACATTATTCACTTGCTGCGAGGTGAATCAATTCCATTCAATGAATGCACACACAATGATCTTTCATACTCAATTGCATTTATTTTGGATGCTTCCCATTGCTGCTGCTGCTGCTGCTGATGCACACATGCCACTGGCCACAGAAGTCCTCAAATGGCGCAGGCACAGGATGCGAACATGTGCAGAGGGTCCCCTTCCCCGTGCCCCGTTCCCCCTCCCTTACCCCATACCCCGGTACGTGTGTAGTCCAGCCAAACTTGATCTGAAAACGATTTGTGTACAGTTGATTTGACAGCAGTCGTCGCATGTTTCGCTGCCTGTCTGCCCCTCCTCGCCCTCCCTCGTTCACTCTTTAAACTTTTCTGCTGTATGGCAAGCCTGGCGACTCCCTCCCAATACCCTAACCTGAGGCGCGGCTCACTTGAAAATCGTTTTAATGTTGCCAGCAACAACAAAACATTTGAAACTTGTGCCAGGCTAATAAGGCAACGCAACAACTCAAGAAAGAGGGAGGCAAACAAAGTGAGAGAGAGAGAGAGCGGGAGAGGGAGAGAAAACCGAAGAGCAACTAAAAAAGGCAACTCAAATGAAATCAGAGCCACATCAAATGCCAAACGTCTGTTTGCAAATATGAAAATGGATTTCAAATGGATTTAAATGGACTCGAAGCGAGTCCCCGCTAGACGTAGACGTAGACGGACAATGGCAGACATGTGCGGCATCAACGGGGCCTCCCTCCCGCTGGTCACATATGCAAGGAAATCGGACGTAAGCATTCACTTAGCCGTAATAAAAGAAATCAGCAAATGGCCAACAACACCAAAAGGCAAAACATTTCAATTGCAATGCGAATAACAACTGCAGCAATTGTTGAAATTTGTCAGTTTTTGTAGTTGTCGCATTTTTTACTCTTTTTACCATATATTTATTTGCATTTTACGTATACTCTATGCACTTGGTGCTCTCAACGCATCACTAAAAACTCAGCTATTATTCAGTCCCATATAGTGTATATATAGCTGATCAGTACAGAAAACTGATCCTAAAACTAGCTTTCCTAATTCTTTTTAATGACTTTTTTGCATGTAAGTCGAGAAAGTTTCGATTATCCAATTCTATAAAATCGATCGCCTGTTATATTTTATTCACATTATATCAGACAAGTTTTCTCTGTTAATCTATGCATTAAAAAATGTTAACAAATACTTCCACTTTTGACTTTTCTGAAATTGACTCATTATTTATTTTATAATTGTCCAATAATGTTGCATATATAGAAACAAAACTCCTCATTAAGTTATCAAATACTTATTAAAAATACTTCTCAGATTAATTTCTGTGTTTAGGGATTATTTAAAAGAATTTTAAGATATAAAAATCCGTTCATAAAATAAGAATTTTGTTTGTTGGAAAGTTTTCTTCTTTCTTTCTTTTTAATGATAAAAAATTTAATGTCGTGCTCCACTATTTAAAACTATTTTGGCTAAGATCAAAAAACTTTGGCAACACGCTACACTGAATCAATTAATATATATAAACGAAATGCGGAAGCGTGTTAAAAATTCACCAACCGAAAGTTAGCTGGTTGTTCAGGTTTTCTTTTCCCATTGTTGTTTTGTTGGCCAAATTCGACGCACGAGTTGCCAGTTTCGATAAGCAGCTCCAGACACGGAGACACTGTGCGAGGAATTGAAGCTGGAGCCTGAGCCAGAGCCAGAGCTGAAGCTGGAGCTGGAACTGGCGACTCTAGAGTCTTGTCTGGCTGGCGAGATTTAGCCATGCTGATTAAAATTGAATGATGGCCAGAAGGACAGCGACAGCGACAGCGACAGCGAGTGACATAGAAATTGCTATAGCCAAAAACTGGCGCAGGCCACGGGCCGGGCCGGGGGATGGGGGGCCAAGCGATTGGTATTGGGCTTAGTTTAGTTTGGTTTGGGCTGTGCCCGTCATGCCCTTCAACAATTACACACACACAGACACACACACACACACACATACACACACACAGCAATGAAAAAAGAAACCTTAACCCACTGATGGCGCCCGGAACGAAGCCGGAGACATAACATAATAAATTTGCAGACCAGGCACCGCAACGCTAACGGCACAGTGGTTCACAAAGCAGAAACAAAAAGTAGCAATATTTATATAAAAGTTATCCTCGCACCTAAAGTTAATTGCTTTTAATTTATTTTATTATTATTTTTATTTTATTTTATTTTTAAATATAATTCTTTAAAACATAATTTTGACAATTTTCAAATTAAAAGCTACACATATTTTTTTCAAGTAAATGGTATTCTTTTGGAAATTCGAGATTTTATTAATTTATTGTATTAATTTGTAATTATTATATTTGTGTATTTTGTTTGAAATTTTTTTTTTTTTTTTTGTTTATTTATATTTTTAAAAATTGTTGATTTGGTACCAATGTGCGCTGGCAGGGCGCCAAGAGCCAAGACGGAATGGGAACTCGCTTGGGCAAGGGCACGCTGGCGGCCAGGCAGGGGGCGAGATGAACGCGAAAGCGGACAATGGCAAGCGTAGCGCAATAACACGAGGGTGGCTCAACGGTGGCTCAGCGCTTGGTGGTTGCTGCCGCCGCTGCCGCTGCTGCTGTCGCTGTCGCTGCTGCTGTTGGCGTGACATTGTCAGCCTTGGACTGGAACTGCGCCCGTTCTGGGGGTTGTCTGCAAATCACCCACCATTTGCTGCTGCTGCTGCTGCTGCTGCTGCTCCTGCTAGTATTGTTGTTGTTGTGGTTTTTCAAACTGCGTCGTCTGCGGGCGCAAGAAAAACTGTAGTAAATATTTCTTTAAAGATTTAGAGACACTTGGCGAACAGATGCGTTGCCAGCAATTGCAAATTTTTATGAGATATACACGAAGACAGAGACAGGCACAGCGAAAGAGACAAAGAGAGAGAGAGAGCGACAAAGACATTGCAGAGCATCGAGAAGAGAGAGAGAGAGAAAGAGCGTCGACGCGTGCTTGGCGCTGCTTTTTAGCTATTTTTGTCAGCAAGCGTCGCCATAAGCGGGCCACATATCAAGATTAATTTTTCCGAGATAATAAATTCAATGCAGATTAAATGGCAGACCATTAAATTATCGGCGGCAAAGTCGACTTGAGATGCCAGCCAGCCGGTGGCTATGGGGAAACAGGGGATGGACGGATAAATGTGTGTGTGTGTGTATGTGAGAGAGTGTGCGCTCGATCGCAAGCGTATTTTGATAGTGCACTATAATTATGGTTAAGCTTGAGCCAGATATACGTAAGTAAAGCGAGCATTAAAATCAGTTAGGTTTCCCATAAATTAAACGTGCGGAAAAAGTACAAAGATAAGATGTCGGGGTAGCAAGAAACTCATTAATAATTGTGCATGCATATGTCGAGGTTGATTCCGTTGATTACCTATGTTTTTCACTTTACACCTTTAAAACGATTTTCATAATTTAGTACTTTTAGGTTTGTCCAAATTAGTCGTAATATAGTTATTATGATTTTTCCAGTTTCCAAGCTCCGAAAAGTATGCCTTATCTTATCTTAAAGAAAGTTATTTGAGCTTTATGAATTGGTTTCGAAGTTAGTGTTAACGTAAAACCGCAAAAATAAATAATAAAACGCAAAATCGCGTGTTCACAATGAACCAGTTCAAAAACGCAATGGAGGCTCAGCCTTGGCGCTATAAAAACAACGCCTAGCGGGCAAAAAACTAACAAACTGAACTAAAATGTCGAATAGTTGAGGTCCCACAGAAAGGGAACTAAACTGAAGCGAACCAAACTGAGCCAAATGGCTAAATATTTAAGGGCCAAGAACGCAGCGCAGACACATCAATTACGGCCTGTTCGGTTGGGGCAGTGGCAGTGGCAGGGGCAGGGGCAGGGGTGCACCAGTTTTGGGGCAGCTGCAATTGCGTTCGATTTTGCTGTTCGCGTCGTTTGTCGCCTTGCGGCGAAAGCAACAAAAACATCAACAATAACAGCGGCAACAGCAACAAAAAAACCAAGACCCACTGTAAATTGCCAACGACAGTGACAACATCCAAAAGTTAAAAACAACAAGTAAGAACATTGCAGTCGGGTGTAACCGACTGCGCAATAATCGAAAACGGTCTTAATTATTATTGTTATTGTGCAAATCTATTGTGGGGGAGGGGGAGTGCTTATTTCGTTCGCCCCCAAGATATATAGATTTAATCGTTTTGCCACGCCTCCGGTGAGCGTATCCAAAAAATCTTTACACTTTATCTGACGCTGGTGTACACGAGAATATATTCCACTTTTCCAGTTTCTAGCTTTAATGGCGACGAACAAAATTGCATTCATACGAACAGACAGACAAACGGGCAGACAGACGGATAGCAAAACGGACATTGCACAAATCCAATATACTCTTTTCACTCCGTGAACAAGTATAAAAAGCGGGTAAAATGCACTCACCCTCAACCAACTGAGTGTCACATAGAATATAGTAAACCCCTAGCCCCAAACTCCCCGTTGCCTGGCGGCAAAC
>JAWNLD010000490.1:13320000-13402500 GCA_035041545.1 Drosophila colorata | reverse complement strand
ATTGCTTAAAAAATTAGTAAATGAGATTTTTGAAATGGAGCCTACCATAAATATACAAGTTTTCAACAATATTAAATTTTTTTTAAATATAAAAAAATAATAATTGATATTTAAATATCTTAGAAATATATTGTTATTTCATAATAGATATATATATATATATATATGTATATATGTAAATATATATATATATTATATAAATATAATATATATGTAAATTCTTTTTGAAATAATTCCCTTAGCACTTCACCCAAATGCCTTCGAAAATTAACGAAATATTTCCAATGGTTTCTCACTATTTGCAGGAATACAATACAAAGACTGCCTCATGCCATGCCATCCACTACTATCAGCCACATCCGCATTCGTATCCGCATTCGCATTCGCATTCGCATCAGCGCCATCAGCAACCACAGAAGTACAGCAGCAAAAGCGGCAGCAACTACAGCAGCTACAACAACTGCAGCAGCAGCAGCACTTGCAGCAGCTCGTGCAGCAGCAACAACATTTCTAGCCACAAACAGCAAAAGCAACAAAAACAAAAACAGAAGCAAAAGCAACGCTACGGTCACACTGGCCGCAGTCGCCACTACAAATACGATGCCGTCGAGGAGTGTTGCCGTCCGATCTTTCACGAGCAGTACGGCTCCTTTGCGGACATGTTGTGAGTGGGGATCGTGGATTGGGCGACTAAAAAGCGAAACGCAAGGTACCTACAACAGACTAACTATATAGATGAAATGGAAATGGAAATGGAGACGGAGACAGAGACCGAGACCGAGACGGAGACGGAGATGGATTAAAAAGCTGAAAATAATGCATGGATGTTTGCTGGATACTTAGGTAGTTTCTTCTTCTAGGCATGAATGCATTCACACACACACACACACACACAGGCAGAATACCTAAACTAAAAAAATAAAAACAAACAAAAAACTATGTAGTAAATTTGATAGATATCAAGTGTGGTTATCTAACAAAAATAACGATTTACGATTTACGATAAATGATAAACGATAAACAATTTGAGTGTTGAATATATATATAAATATATCTATGTATGTGTAATAATACAATATGCATAAAACATATACATAAATACTATGTATACTTACATTGATGTATATGCAATGATGAAATTTTGAGAGCACAGAATATGATGTTGAATATATATATTTAAAATATATGTATTAACCCATGATATCTGGCTATACTGGCACACGCTATAAATGTTACGCATGCGTCTATATAAACATATATAATGCATAGAATTAAGGTAAAACAGAAAACACATACACATACACATACACACACACACACACACACACATACAAACACACATATTTATTCATGTACATAAACAATTGATAACCATACTATAAACTAACTATGTGAAATGCAGTTTTTTTTTTGTGAATCCGTCTAGAATTAGCATTGAAAATTGTTGTTTTTTTTTTTTTTTTTTGAATAGTAGACTAGATCTAGGACTGGCCTGGCCTGGCCAAGAAGTTGTCTAAACTAAGAGCATTTATTTGAAAAATAAAAATAAATAAAAGCGAAAGAAAAAAACACAAAACATTGCAAACATTATCACGTATATGCATAAAAATCTATAAACTTAAACATATATATACATAAATATATATGTATACATGTATACTATATATAAATACATACAATTTTTTTTTATTTTTTTATTTATAAACTAGCAATGCTTGTACATAGAGATAATATATAAATATATATATATATATTGATGGTAAACGCCGCTGGCAACATTTTAATAATAATAAAATAAAATATATGTATACATATATATATATATATATTAAAAAGTATATATATTAAAAAGTTTTTTTTTATGAACATGATTATTATTATATTCATAAATAATTCTTAAAAAAACTTAAGCTCTGAGTGTTAAACAAGTGTAAATAATTTTGGACACGTTAACAATTTAATTGACGCACAGCCAACAGCAAACAGAAATTAAACAAAAACAACAACAGCAGCAAAGCAGAGAAGAGAAAGCGTGGGGGGTGGGGTAGGGGGGCGGTGAGCAAAGCGATGGTAACATAGAAGTAAAGTAAATTATTTGTATTTGTCAATGGCTGTCAACTTTAACTGCATTCGAGTAAAAAGCAAATAAGAGCAACCAACTACTTATAAAGAGGAGATAAAGAGAAAAAAAAGAGCAAAATAAAAAGGATAACAAATATAAGAGAAATCTACACACTTCATACATATACATACTCGTGTATACATATATGTCCAGCTAAATAGTTGTGCTATTTGACAGATCACTTACTTATTAAAAAATGTGTCTTAAAAACAATTGCATACATACATATATATAAACGTATATATGTGTACTTACAGATATATGTATATGTGTAAAACATTCGATGGATATTCTTACAGACATAAATAGAACATTGTAAAGCTGTCATTATTGTAAGCGTATGTGCATTTCAACACACCACCCAGCCCCAACCTGCACCCCAATCCCAGCCCCTACAGCCCTCGAAACTTCCCCTGATTCCCTATATGTGGTGCAACTAACTGAACTTATAGAAACTACAAAATAAATAACAATTACAATTGAGAAACATCAACTTCGATTGGCCTGGCGTAAAAGTGATACCGAAAGCCAAATGAAAAAGAACTGGAGCCTGCCAAATCGCTTTCGCCACAAGATCTCGTCAGAACTGCGTTTGCCGTTGCGCCAAAAAGCATGCAATGCCTGAGGCCAATTCGTGCTGCCAACTTATAACTAACAATAGAAAATGGCAGCCGAAAATCGAGCAAAACATATGTAAGAAAATTGTTCAAATTAAACTGAAGCAAAATACAAAAAAAAAAAGGAGAAGAAAACAGATGGAGCAGAAAGCGTTAACGATAGGATAACACGACCACAAAGCAGAAACTAGAACAGAGAGCAGCGAGTAGGTGACCGGAGTATGCGGCAATATCTTCTTCATTCGACTCAATAGAAAGGTATTGCATACTTTTGGTACCCACATACTCACACACACACACACACACATGCAGCAAAGCACACGAAAATATCAAATTTTAAATTCTCAACTGCACTTTGCAGAATTTTAAATGTCTACATAAACGTAAAGCATTAAAAGCAAAAACAAAAAAAAAACAAAACCAAATATAAAACAAAAAAGAAATGAAATGCATAAAATATTGGATTTAAAAATAATATAAAAACTAAAAAAAAAACAAACTGCGCAACTATTCAAATACTAGAAACTTTTAACAAAAAAAAAAAAAATGAAAAGAACCACATTTAGCACAAAACACACACCTACACACACACACACGCATGCAGAAAAGATACAGATACGAAATGATTTAAGATACTATTTGACAGCTGCTTGCGTTCAACGATTTTTGAGCTCATTTTGCTATGCTATAAATAATTATAATCAATTGTTTTATATGCTTTTATATTTTAACTCTTTGTGTTATTTGTCAATGCAATTTAACTTTATAATATAATATAAACACTTTGTTTTTTACAAAAAAAAAAAAAAGAAAAGCTTAAAATGTGATATTTTACAAAACTATAAACCACAAGAGAGCGCAAAGACAGCTAAGTGCACTAAAGTGACGCCCAAAATCATCGGCAGAGAAAGCGAAAACGAAACTGAAACCGAAACCGAAACCGAAAATTTAATAGAACCGTCTGAGCAAAGCAAAAGCACAAAAATACAAAAACACAAAACAAAAACGAAAATGGAGCGAGAGGAAAACGGAACATAGAAACACACAGACTCCCACACAAACTTGCAACAAATTGAAAATAGGCATTATTTAATAAAGCGTTTTCGTTCGAAACGTTTGCACATGATTGTCATTAAATTATGATTATTATTGTTTAATTTAAGCAACCCAACTGTAAGTAACGTTATGCATATTAATTATTGATGAAACTGCAACTGAAAATGCAAATGGAAAAAGCAAAAAAAAAAAAACAAATATGAACAAAACAAATAACGTTTTAAAACTATAATTAATTTAATGAGAAATTCAACACAAAAAAACGAAAAACGCAGACAAATTAATAAAGATTTAAAATGCAAAACAACAATTGTGTCAATAATTTTCCAAGCTTCCTTTTTGTGGCTTAGATCTAATAATAAGGACCATTTGGCAAGCGGTCTTAAACTCTAGTGCTAATAGCTCGAATGTGTATTTGCTATAAAAAGTCTGCTTTTAGACAGCGTCACAATTACTTTTTTTATTTTGGCCAAGTTAGCCTCAAATTAGGCGAAGGCGGTCCACACAGCAGCGACTGTTACTGTTACTGTTAGCTAACAGCGCCGAACGCAGGCCGGCTTGAAGCTGTTGAACGCGTTCCACAGGCGCTGTGTGGAACGCAACATGTTGCGCAGCGAACATGTTGTGCGGCATACATTTCAGCTGCGTTGCGTTAAACAGGTGGCCGTTTATGCGGCATACTTTCGGGCGCCATTAAAATCAACGCAGACTCAAATTGGCCAATTTAGCAATTTATATAAAACGCACTTTAAAAGGCACGCAACAAAAAACGAACTTTACGCAAAGTAAACTCGAAGCCGTTATGGGTTAAGCTCTATGCATTTAGCAATTAAATTGTTGGCAAATCGTATTACTTTTATAATTATTATTATTATTATTAATATTGTTAGAGCTGTCAATTTAACGCTTGACTAGCTCGACAGCTGCTTGGCCCAAATGGTTGTCCAGACACTGCTGCCTGCCCGACCAGCTGGAAAATCTGCTCGGCAACTGCAGACTCCACTTGGACGTTCGCATTCTGATAAGAATCGCTATGGCGTCTAGCTATTCAACGTCAACTTCAACTTCAACTTGATTATGATTACTATTGTGTGCACTATTATTTTTGCTATTATTTGTAGTAAGTCATTTCGCTGCCTGCTCATTTTATTTATTTGATTTATTCAGATTTCAGCTGGTCTGCGATAATAGGCGTCGGCTTTTACACTTGAAATGCAGCCATAAAATAGCATTGCAGTGGACTTTAAAGCTTTATAGTGTTATACCGTGTGTGTGTGTGTGTGTGTGAGAGAGAGAGTGTGAGTGCGAGTGTTGCTGTTGGTGTCGGATCCGCTGCGGGCCCGTTGTTTGTATCTGTAAAGCAATTAATAATAATTGGCCCTAAAAACCCCTTTTCACTCCATGTCAAAAGTGTGTGTGAGTGTGCGTGTTTAACAACACAGCTACAACAACTACATCAGACGGCACAGCCAGCGATACAGCTACAACAAACAAGGGTCCGTTGGGGCGTGGGGCGTGGGCCGAGTGCCGAGGGGGCGTGGGCCGAGGGGGCGGCAGCTATGAAGTTGGCGCTGCAGCGACGGCTATTTGCAAATATTTACAACATCCGCTGCCCGGGCTACACAAACAAAAACCAGCACAAACACACACACACACACACACACACACACACATACACACACACGCACACACACACACATGTGACTTCTCTGTGCGCTTTGGCAAATAAAAGTTCTGAAATGCGATTATCTTGATGAATTGGAATTTGAATTTTAATTCTCTGCTCTTGACCAACAAAAACAGATACAGCAGCAACAACAGCAGCAGCACCAACAACAACAAAAGCAGCAGCAGCAGCAGCCACAGCAGGCAGCAGGGGCACGCAACCGACGCCGTCAGCAGTGACACCTACCCAACTGAACCAGCTAAACCAACTAAGCCAACTAAACCAACTAAACCAACCAGCCACTCAACCGGCTACCACGTGTCCCCGCCTCCTTCCGCCTCCTTCCGCCTCCGCCCGCCTCCGCTTGCTGCTGCCCCGCAGGCAATTGGCCGCCACTCGTTTACCAAAAGTTCTCGCATTTAGCATTCGCTATTTGCATTTGTTGGCGCACACGCCCAGCGACCAATTTGCTGCGAATTGCTGGACAGGATTCGGTGTCGATTCGATTGGGGCGCTGCTGCAGTTGCTCGGCTCGGTCATTGTCAGCGGCAGCGGCAGCGGCATCAAGTGGTTCGTTGGCTTTGCCGATACCTGTTGTGTGCCTGTGTGTGTCTCTGGTTGTGTGCCCGCATCTATCTGTGTCTGAGTGTGTGTGTGGCTGTATCTGTGGCGCAGGCGATTCTCAAAAGCATAAAAGTCAAATTTGTCGCTTGGCCCACGGAGACGGCAGCCGCCAGTTTTGTATTTCCCCAAACAGCCGCAGGGCGAACGTGGGGCCGCGTGGGGGCAGGTGGGCCAGTGGGGTGGTGGCGAGTCAGGTAATTGTGCCTGGCATATCCGTGTCTCCAGCATATGGCTGTCATTTAGATACGCACATGTGACGCAGCCCCCCCCTTTCCCCTCCTGTCTGCCCCTTTGGAAGCTTCGCAGCTGGAATGGGAACGGAAACAGGGACAAGGGAGCTGCGATACTAGGGCACATATGACAACTAGGCTCCCAGGGGGGTTGCGTGGAAGAAGGAGCGGAATGGGGAAGGGGGGGGGGCGCTGCGTGAAGTGTCCGTGTAGGCGCAGGGCGACAAGCAGCGCCACGCACTGCCCTCAACGAGAGGCCCCCTCGAGTTGGACACGGCAACTGATACACTTGATACAGTTGCGCACTGTCCACAACGGGGCGAATCTGGCCTAATGAACCCTTCAGTCGAGTTACTTGCGAACTGTTTGCTGCACTCAACGCCCAGCAAGCGGACAGATATGTGCGCAAAAGGGGAACTAGCCAACAATGCTGACCCAGTTCGCCAAAGGTTTTAAGGATCTCCAGGTGCGTACAAATGTATAATAAAACTGTGCTGCGACCTTCTAAGCCCCTTTCAACTGGCAAACTGAGCCCCATCTTCTATTATTTCTGTACATTTAAAAGGTGGTCAATTTGTAAATATTCAAAACAAGTAGTAATAATATCCAAATTGAATCTGAACTGTTACTTCAATAAATATAAAAAATTTATTTGTTTATTCATTAATAAGTTACAATTTTAAATTGCATAAATTGGCATTGGCTGTCATATTGGCCTGTGTCCATTAAATGGGTACAAAAAAGGGGTATGCTAAAGTTTTGTCAAAAGTTTTGCATGTGAATGGTCAATCAATGGATGTTTCCGTCCGTCCGTCCGTCAGTCACTAAAATTTGTCCGTTTTAATTGTATGCCAGTGATTTTATACCTTTCGTTCTATAGCCCCTTTTTTCCCGAACAATACTTTTACTTGACACGTGTTGGTTTTAATATCTATTTATATTTCATTAGGTGCAGGGTATCCTCTGGATTTTTCGTAGGGATTTCTCGGTCAAATTGTGTGGGCTTTTTATCCGTCTGTGTAGCCAACAGCTTATTTCCAACTTGTATAGACTACGCCCCTGCCCTTCCCCGCTCGGTATCCGTCCCTATGTGTCTTTAAGCTGCTAATGACAAAAACCCCGATGTATACGAGCTCTAAGCTGATGACCGCAGCCCACTTGGCCAAGTATTTATTGCTCAGTTTTTACAACTTTGATGGCTTGTGTCGTCGCAGGGCGGGTGGGCGTGGGGGCGTGGGGGAGGGGGGTCTCTAATAGGATTCACTCAGTTTATGTGCATGCTAATTAGAGACAAAAACACATTTTTGCTGCCTTTGGTTAATTGATGAAGTGAAAAAGCTGCCAGGCTTCCGCACCGCAAAAACAGAATTCCAAAAAAAAAAACGGAAAGCGAGAAAAAAATGAAAATAAAATACTAAAAATACGTAGTAAAAGTTATCGGGCAAATGACACTCCCAGTTTCAGTGGCAGTTTCAGTTTCAGTTCCAGCTCCCGCTCCAGCTCGCCCCTCAGCAGCGAGCCCCATTTTTGGAGTATGCAAATGAGCTCGAGCCGGCAACAATGATAAATATCGTTTTAAATGACAAACAGGCAAAGATGTGCCAGGGCAATAATAAACCTGCAAAATTAATTGCTTTTAACCGCAAGGCGGGCAAAACTGGCCAAAGCGGGGGCGGGGGCGGGGGCGTGGCCCAAGGCTAGGGCTTCAACAGCAAAAAAAAAATACGAAAGCTTATTGTTTGGAAGAGTGTGCTTGTGGCTGCCAAAGACGGCATACTCTCTTTCAGATACATTCGGTTATTGCTATAGCTAGATGTAGATCCTAGACAAAATCTTGTTGAATACAGTTAAAGAAGATGTAGTTTAAAGTGTCTTTTTTTATAGTTATCTTAATATTTTTCATGCGATCTTTACTACTTCAGCTGCGTGTATAGTTATCGGATTTCGCTAAAATTTAATAATATTTTGTAAATATTTGTTCACAACTAAATCCACTTTTATAGAGCTTTAATTACGGATATTTATTTACAAATTTCGAACATTACATATATATTTATATATGTATATATATCTGATGACACATAAATATCTCTTTACTTGGTTAAAACCTCTCATAACAAGAAGGCAAAAGTCAAGCTCGGGTCGAGCTCGATTCCCGACCGAGGGACAGCTTCTTCAAAGCGGTGCACGCTTCGCCAACAAACTGGCATGCCCCGCGCGTAGCGTATGGAAATGCGAGATGGCCGCCATGTTGGGGCCGGGGCTAAATGAAATTAGTTGGAAACATGTCGCCTCATTAGCGCAGAGCAAAAGTAAATCTGCAAGGAATTAATGAGCGAATGCCAACACATCAACCGGCTCAGTCGTCCCCATACCCTGGCCGGCTCCCGGCCTGACCAGCGCTCGTCACTCGCTCAGATGGCCCGTAGAGCTGCCAGGTAATTGTGCGCCTAATTGGTTGCATCAACATCGTTTGTGCCCGACTCAATGTCCTTGTCATCTTGGCTGACTCGGCGTGTGCCCAGCAGCATTGCAACTGTAAACTCAGCCCGTTCGTCCCACATCCGTCTGCGTCTCCAGCTCCAGCTCCAGCTGCAGCTGCAGCTGCAGCTGCAGCTTCAGTTCCATCCCGTCAAGTATAACTATGCCCGTGCTAACAACTGACAGCTGACAACTGGCTGCGGTTGTGGCTCAGCAGTGTTCGGCCTGCGGTTGCCTGCGGCTCCCTTAGCTGGCTCCAGTTTCAGCGGCTCCTGCGAATAAAATCCTGTGCCAATACCGATTCCAATAGCATGCCAATTATTGCGCGCAATTAACGCGTCTGGCAGCAGAGCCCGGCTTCCCAATTATTACGTGTTATTGTGACCATCTAAATTTATACTTAAAAACAAAATATATACATAAATGTATATATATATATGTATTTATATATATAAATCAACAGAGTGTTCTTGTTGCACTTTTAGTTCCTATTTATTTATATTTGGCCATTGCAGGATTCCAGTATTCAATTGTGGCTCCAGTTCTGATCAGCTTAACCTTGGACACACGAAAAAAACACTCGCGAATCAACACAAAAAGATTCATTTCCTATACAGCAACAGTTCGTTTTTGAGCTTCAGCTTTTGAACTCCATTTACAGTTTGAGTTCTTGAGGTTTTCTAATGTCAAGCGCAGATTACACAGATTAATATTGAGGCACCAGATTTATTTTTAATTTCTTTCAAAGTTTCTGGAGTTCGTTTTGAGCTCCATCTGAATAAACACGAAAGGTCTATTTCTAATTTGGGTGTCAGTTTTGGAGTGCAACTGATGACGCGAGGGTTTCAGTTCCAGTTGCTTTTCGGTCAACTGTATTTTGGGCTCCAGCTGTTCCAGTTGGGCTTTCGGTTTCTTTGCAGATGAACACGAATCGGTTCATATTCCCTTTATTTTATTCCAGCTCTAATTTGGGTCTCAGTTTTCGCCGCCATCTGGAGCTTGATGACGAGCTGGTTCCAGAGGCCATTCTTATTCGTATTTACGAACACAATAGGGTTCCAGTTCCAGTTAGAGTTCCACTTGCGGCTTCAGTTGGATCGCCCTGGCCTGGAACTGCTTCGCGAGCAGGGGAGAAATTTTGTCGCTGCATTGATTTTTTGAAGCTGCCTCCAAGCAAATGTCATTGACCACACGCCGCTTGCCGCTTGCTGCTTGCTGCTTGCCACACGTACAACAAAGGGGCGTTGCATTGACTAGAGAGTGGGCTCTTCCGGCTGGAGGTGTGGTGGCTGCCGGGTGCAAGGGCAGCCGCAGTCAACAACCACCAAAAGTAATCATCGCAAACGTTGTCGACGAACTTGTTTGCTTGGATTGCGACGCGGGGCGCTGGGGGTTAGCTGGGGGTTGGCTGGGGCTGGGCTGGGCCCGGCGTCCAACTGTGAAGTGAAACTATGACGGCCTTTGGCCTCCAGCTGCCGCTGTCCAGAAGCCACTGAGCCAAGCGCTGCGGCAGCAGCAGCAGCAGCAATAAGCGAATGCGATTAACGTTTCAATATGCGACGGCAGGACCATGGAAATGGCCAAGGAGCAAGTTGAAGCTGAAACCGTAGCTAAAGTTGCAATTGGAATTGGACTTGGCAATGGCAGTGGCAGTGGCAGTGGCAGTGGCAGTGGCAGTGGCAGTGGCAGTGGCAGTGGCAGTGGCAGTGGCAGTGGCAGTGGCAGTGGCAGTGGCAGTGGCAATGCCAGCTAACAACTTTGCTGGCCTGCACCCCTGCAGCCCCGATCCCCCAACCGCGGACCTCGGTTGCTCGTCTGGGGACCGCTTGTGGATTTGGATTTGTCCACTGCATTCATAGAAAATAATGTGCTAAGCTGCAGCAGCAGCTGCGAGTTGAGGTAACCAGCCCCCCCCCCCCCTCGCCCGCCCCCTCTTAGCTGTTGTTATGCAGGGACAAAAGGTCATTATAACTTGACTTGACATATAAGCTGAAAATTTCCCGAATACAGCGAACGGCACTTTTAGCTCTGAGGGGGCGTCAAGGCAGCCGCTGGCGCCATCTGTTGTGCAGCAGCCAAAGTCGAACGTAATCAGCGACAAAAGGCGGACGTAACTGCTGCTTACGTAACGCGCCCTCTTCGCCAACGCGCCACGTAAGCAGCTGCCCGCCTTTGCACTGAACGCTCGCTTCAGACAGAAGCCATCGCTTCTGCTGCTGATTTGTTGTGAGCAAAAGCCCCCTGGTCACCTACTCCCTCACACGTCCAAGTTTGCGACGAACAGAATGGGAAAGCATTACGCGAATGCTATAGAATCATCTTCCGAGTGTTTGCATTCCTTTTGAAACAAGTAATTTAAATAAATTCGCGTGTTCTAGTCAACATCGAATTACCTCAAGAAACGTTCGTCCTCATAAAGACACTTCAAATTATAATAAAATAATGTAATAATCATTTCTGGATTAAGTTTTCTAATTTCTAATTTGATTGTGTTGAAAGTTGATGTCATGTATATTTTTGTATCTAAGCGATATTGAGTATCTTTTAGATACTATTGTATCTTTAATATCCTTTTTTCTTATATTTTTGATTTTGCAGATCTCTTTTAGAGATCTCGATCTCATAGCTACTTTTGTACTTTATAGATACTTCTTTATTGCACAGATACTTGTTTATCTTACATATACTTATTAATCTGACAGATAATTCTTTGTTAAATAACAAGATATTTCTCAAAAGTTATGTATTTCACAGCTACTTTTATATCTTACAGCTACTATTGTGGCTTACAGATACTTTGCCTTACAGATACTCTTGTATCCCCCTGAGATTTCCTTCAGATACTTTTGCACCTGACATATCTAAACATATTTAGTCCACACTCAGTCTCCTATTTGTGTCCAGCATATCGATGACAATGTGGCCATTGATTGGCAGCCAACCAGAGGATATTCTGCTGTCGGGCGACTAACTGTGTGACTTTTTAACTAACGGAGTTTTTCAATTAGTTTCTGCGCTAATAATTCACTAGGCTGCGCTGCACTTGTTGCCGTCGGCCATTTGCGCAATTCAGCGCAGTCAACAAAGGCTGCAAAGGCTGCACACTTTTGGGCATGTTCAGCCTCTGCAACCCGCCCAGCCCGGCCCACGCCCACCGCCCACACTTGGCCGCCCGGCTGACTAATTAATAACTAATGATGTGCAGTGCGCTTATTAGGGCGCTTGCATACATTATCCCGGCCTAATAGCATTATATTGTAACTGACGGCCAACCCGCCGCCCCCGCACCCGCACCCGTCCCCGCCCCCGCCCTCAAGGCACAGTCAAGCCCCGACCTGTCCTGGCCTGGCCAACCGGCTGCCTTTCCGGCTACCTGGCCAACCGGCTGCATTGTCAGCCTGCGACACGTGGGCCGCACGCACACAAAGAAATGCAATTATGACAATCAAAGTGGACAAATGCAGTTGCAGTTGGCTGCCCTTGGGGAGCCAAAGTGGAGCTGGAACTAGAACTGCAGCTGGCGCCGGAGCTGGAGCTAGCTGGCAGGTGTAGGCTGCTTGATTGCCTGCTGGCCTGGCCTGACAAATGACAGCTGCAACAGTCAGCTAGACAGACACGCAGACAGACGGACAGACAGACGGACAGACAGGCAGACAGCCAGACAGCCCCCCTCAGCCCCCCTCAGATGCCGCTCCTGTTCGCCTGGCGTGCCTTCGACTTTGCGTGCAGTTCCTGCTTCGACTTGCTGTAAAAATCCACCAGGGACACTTTGATGCTGACAGCCACATCGATGTTGAGGACGGGCGTGACACGCACACAAATGCCAGCAAATACCCGCACACACACGCACACACACGCTCAGCTATTTAGAGCGTTGTGTGCGCTTTAATTTTAGCCTTGGGGCTTTGACCAAAACTGACCTAATAATAAGTAAGCAACCAGCTAACCGATGTCATCCCCCCTCCCCCTCCCCCACTCACTCCTCTGTGCTGTCCCACAATTTGAAGGCCTTGGAGCAGCACATACTTTAGATAAGCTCCATCTAATTTGCAACTAATTGCAAGTCATTAAATTGCCCAAGCACGCCGTCCCCCCTCCCCCTCCCCCTCCCCGCTCCCTCCCACTTTTCAGCAGCGCTTTCGGCCTTTACTGTCCCTTTTCCCCTGCCCACCCACGAAAGTTCATTTTAATCTAGCAATTAAGGAATAATGTGCTTTAATTAACCGCTAAAATCTAAAAAGCGCGCATAAATAACCAATTGACAGTGGGCCATCCTCTCTATCCTCTCTGCCTCTCTCTCTCTCTCTCTCTCTCTCTCTCATACACTTCGCATTGCGCCCATAAATTGAATTATGCTAAGCCTCGCATAATGGTCAAAATAACACGCAATTTGCGGCAACTCGCAAATGCCCACGACAGCGCCTGCCACGCCCCAAGCCCCAAGCCCCACGCCCACGCTGGCGTCAAGGCCAAATCGATGAAAGTACACACACCCACACACACCCACACACACACACGTACCCTCAGCGCAGCTCAATCCAAACCCTTAGCTCGGCTCCAAGTTTCACATCCATTTCCACTTCCACTTCCACTTCCACTTCCATTTCCATTTCTCGCCTCGTGTTTTGTGTATTTTTGCATTTGTGTTAATTTGGCAAAATCACTTAATCCTTTGAATATCGCCTGCGCCGTGACACCTTAACCCACATTCCCCCAGCCATGCCCATTGCCATTGGCACTCCCATTGCCTTTGCCATTGCCATTGCCATTGCCATTGCCACGGCCATCGCCTCGAAAAGCAAAGCCGCCATTTCCACATTAAATGACGCGCAAATTTACATTTACCGAAGCAGCCGCACTCGCAAGCAGCAGCAGCTGCTCCTGCCGCCCAAGTCATCGCCATTGCCATCACCATCGACACTCACATCCTCGCCCACGTTCGCAGGCTCGGGCTCGGGCTCGGGCTCGGGCTCAGCCACAGCCACAGTCTTTGCCTCTTACTCAGCCTCAGCCTCAGCCTCAGCCTCAGCCGCATCCTCAGCCTCTTCCTCGTCATCGCATTAGTGACGCTCCGCAGATTATTTACCTAGGAATGCGTGTAAAATGACACCAACAGCAGCAGCAGCAGCCGCAGCAGCAACAATAACAATAACAATCCACTGTGACTGCGACGTCACTGACCTGGCTGCAGCTGCCTGGCTGGTGGCCTCCCCGCCAGCAATTGATGCTGCTTACGAGTTGCCAACACGGCGGCTGCTAGTCAATTTGCCAGTTAGGTCCCCTCCAAGGGGCCCCGTCTTCGGCAAGCGTATTACTCTATTAAATTTAAATTAAAAATTGATTAAAATGAGCGCTGGGAGCGCAGGAGTGGTGGCAGGGCCAGGCACTTGCCACGCAGCTGGAGGATACACACAATTAACGTTGGCTTTCTGCCTCAAATGGAGAGCCCGCCAGCTGCCCGACACTTGCCGCACTTGCCGCACTTTTACATAAGTTGCGGACCACACGAAATGCGTTGCGGGTAAGCGACTTTTGCCACGCGCAAAGGGCCAAGGGGCAAGCAGCTGGTTGCGGGCGAGGAGGAGCAGCAGGAGCAGCAGGAGGAGCAGCTGGCAAAGGGCTGGGGGTGTGGAGGCGCTGTCGGAGCTTCTTGCTGCGTTTTGGTAAATTAAATTTGCGCATTACGCAAATGAGCAGCCCGCGCGAGGCGAGCGGCGTGTGGCATGCAACGAACCCAAGCGACAACGAACCCTTCCTTGGGCCAAAGGATGCCGCCTAATGATCCCTAGCCCAAAAGTCAAATTGAAAGCTTAAGCAGCGGGAGAAGTAGTCGGCGCAGCTCCAGTTTCTGTTCAATGTTCCTGCCAGTCGAAGTGCTGCGATTTGATTGGATTTTTGCGGTGCGACAGTTGCGAATGTGCGAACGAGTCCGAAAGCGAATGTGCGAACGAGTCCGAATGCGGGTGTGAATGCGAGTGTCAATCGCACCACGAGCATCTGCGGCAATTACAAATGTCCCGTCAACCGGCTGACGAACGTGCCAAGGAAAAGCTCGCATATCGAGAGGCTCCTTCCATTACGTAGCTGCTCACGACAAACAGTAATTAGATACGTGTCCTCTTCTTACGTCGTGTCTGGCATTACTTACGTATGTATGCGGTGTAGGATAAGTAACGGATATGTGTACCAATTTCCCATCATTACGTTTGCCTTACGTATGACGTAACAAGCCAAAGCCATCTTTACCAGATGGCTTACGCTACGTAACGTGGCAAGAATTCGCCTCATAAAAAAACCAACTTAATTCCGTGTAGTGTAAACATAGAATTTTACTTCACGCCAGGCCTTACGTTACGTAAGTGACTCCGGCTGAATGTAAATAAAATCTGCTATGCACTTCATTTTCCCCCCTTCAATATTACTTAAACTTAAGCGCATTCTGGCTTACGTGTCAGCCGCTGGCTTTACGTAATTGGCTTTCCATAAATAACTGGACGCCAAGTTTGCCTTACGTAAGTAAGTGCGTAGCGTAAGCTGTGTGCGAACAACCCCTGATGTCAGTCGCCGCCCGTTCAACGCCCATCTGGACGTAACCAGACAATGGCGAACCCTTCCCAAACCAACCCCATCCCCATCCCCATCCCCAACTCCAACCCCAACCCCATTCATCGCCAAGATATTTCCACCGCTGCCTAATGATGTCTGGCTGCCCAGAAATTGAGTACAGGATGCGAGGGCTGCGGTGCAGAGGTGGGGCTAAGGACAATGTTCTTGTCAGCTATGCGCCGTGATTTGATTGAATTTTTGTGGTCTGGCGCTGACGCTGGAGAATCCGTGTCGCAGTCCCAATGCCAGCCCCAGCCCCAGTCCCTGCCCCAGTCCCAATCCCAGTCGAAGTAGAGGTCGAAGTCGAAGTCGAAGTCGGTTCAAGATTTGCGTGCAATTTCTTTTTACGTTTTAATTAAAAAGTGTCGCTTAGTGTGAATGTCCATTTGACTGATGGGTCCGACCGGGACTCGGGCAAGAAAGAGACGGCAACTGAGAGATAGGAGGCAAGCTGGAGACGTAGCAATTAAGCCGCCGTGTGGCGCCCCTGTCGCCCGACTTAATGAAAACGATTATCGACTGGGACGAGTCGGTTGCCAAATGGAAATCGAGCAAGGGGGCGGGGACAGTGGGTTGAGGGGGCCCGCTGGGCGTAGCCAATGGGCTACAAACTTATTGCTTTACAAATTCCTTAATAAATTAAATGTCCTGCCAGTGTTAGCCGTGTATAAATGAATGGCATCAATGGCCGCCCGCTGATTGAATGGGGAAATTAGGGGGGAATGGGGAATGGGGAAAGGGCTAGCCGATAGTGGAGAATAGAGAATAGAGCGTAGAGGGTTAGGTATAAGACATTGGGGACGCAGTGAAGCGCGCGCTTGGGCGCTCAACTTTATCATCAGTTATGTGTGCCGTGGCGTGCCGTGTCCTGGCCGTGACTAGCCCCGGGATCGCCTGATGGATGGCCAAATGCTTCAGTGCGCCAAATGGACAGAGCTGGCGTGGAGGCGAGTCAAGTCAAGTAGCCGAGTGGCCGAGGCGGTTGCCAAAGAGACACTCGGCGATACACAAAATTAAATTAAAAGTAATTTGTCGTTGACTAAGTATTTGCGGGCAACGACAGCGGCGCATTTGTCAAATGTGTCCCGGCCGAGCGAAGGAATCGAGTGATTCGAGGGATTCGCCTTTGAAGTGCGCCACAAAACGGAAGCTCGAGCGGAACTGAAACCGAAAACTGAGCGCCCAAAACTGAAAACTGAAAACTGAGAGCCGAAAACTGAAATTGAAATTGAAAGCCGAAACTGACATGAAAAGCCATTTTGGCAGTTGGTGCGCTGTCGGTCAGTTAGTCAGTTGGTCAATTGGTCAATTGGTCAATTGGTCAATTGGTCAGCTGGTCAATTGCCCAGCTGAAATGACAACATCATGGACGTTGCGTATACGCCGCATGCGCCGACACATTTGTGCGAAGTGCACAAAAGTCATTTGGAAGCGAGCAACATAACGAGGCGCCAAGGAAGGGGCGGCGAGGCGCGGCGCGCCGAGGAGAGGCAACAAAGGAAACAAAAGGAACGGCAACGAAATTAAAACGAGCTACTCAATTACGCAAATTAAAACGAAAATGAAGCAGCCGCGTAAAACAAACAAACGGAGGAGCAAACAAACGGCAAAAGGCATAAAATTTCTAAAAAAAAAAAATATATATAAAAAAAGAAAAGGACAAAAAGGAATGCGAACAATGCGACTCCATTGTTGTTGTTGTTGTTGCTGTAGTTGCCGCCGCTTTATGTTATTTTTCTGTTCTCTCTCTTAACAATATAATAAAGTTCGTTGAGGTCGCAATCATAAAACGCGCCAATGAGGCGGCCCATTCAACCCCTAAACCCCCCCCCCCCCCCTGCGCAGGCCCTCAACCCTTTTTGGCTCTGGCCGCTTAAGTCCTTGCCAGCTTCTTTGCCCCTGGCATGTTGAGGGCCAATAAAATCAAATTAAAAGGCGCCAAAGTGTCACGATTATGAGACTTTAAGTGAAATCAATTAAAAAAGCAAAAGCAACACACAAAAACCAAAAAAAAAAAACAAAAACGAACGAAAAAACGAACAACAAAAAGGTAAAAATGAGACGACAAAAGCCAAAGCAATGGCCAAATGGCAGCCAAGCCGGCCAGTTGCTCAGTTGCCCAGTCGAGCAGTCGAGCAGTCGAGGAGTGGAGAGCAGCCCCAACACCTGGCGCGGGCATGTGTCAAACTGTCGACCCTGTCGCCGACGCCTCTGGGCGCCAGTTGGGTGCGCCGTGCAAATTACACGGCTAACAAATGGTCCGCTACTTTGGCGCTCGGACAGCGGTTCACGTGGCAACAGCGCCCAGAAAGCCGCACTCTGCACACACTCACCAAGCTGAGCACATTTTCAAATATGTATTTCTTGATAAGCAAAGGTTGAAAGAAATACTTGCATATATTTAAGTAGGCTTTCTCAATTAATTAATTTCATTTATTTATTTTTATTTAGTGCTCACCTTCACAACTGCTTTTGCAGCATTTGTCTTTTAGTCATAGCATAACATGATTTAATATTCAAAACACTCACTCTGCTAACCATACCCTACCCAAAGTACTCGCCATTACACTCATACCCTACTTAGTAGCTGTCCACTCAAAGTATTCACTATGCTCACACTTATTGTACGCATAAGGCGCAATCTACTTTATCTAAATTTCGCTCAGAATATGCGTACTCGTGAGTGTGCACCAAATTACGTACTTTCCATTTTTGCTAAGCCTTCTACAAGCTGTGATATACTTGCAGTTTGAACCGCTGCCCAGTCCCCCTCCCCTGGCCAGGACACAGTGTTTAACAAATCGTTTGTCAATTGCAAGCGACTCCCGGCTGCAGGTGCTCTGCGCGGCACTTGAAATACGGTCGGAGCTGCTGCTCCTGGAGGGAAGGGGGCTGAGGAGGGGGAGGGGAGGGGGAGAGGCGTCGCCACGAGGCGTTTGGGTAATTAAATTATGGCGCCTGTTGCCGCGAGATGGCGCTGCAGCTGACCCAGTTGAGTCAAGTCATTTTTTATGGCAAATAATTAAGCTAAAGCGCGCATTTTTGGGCTAAATGCAAAAGCGAGCAGCGAAAATAAATGAAATGAAAAATGAAAAATCATATCAAAGTTGAGCTGTCAGCGCTGCTGTGCGTGCGAGTGTGTATAGGTGTGTGTGTGTGTGTGTGTGTTTTAGGTGAGTGTACGGCAGGCAAACGGCAACAGGAAGTCAACGGCGTGCTTCCTTTTATTTTCTGTTCGTTTTTTTTTCATTCATACAAAGAAATATTAAATTAAGAAAAGATTTTTCATGCTGCTTGTTTTTTAATAACTCGCAACAACAATGGGAAATGCTTGCAGCTCCGGGGCCAGCTCAGGGTGTGGGTTGTGCGTGTGTGTGTGTGGGTGTGGGTGTGCGTGGGTGTGTCGGTGTGTGTGTGTGTGTCTCAGCTCAGGACTGAAGGACTGCCGATGGGGAGTGGAGCGGTGAAATTAATAAAACTTTAAATTGCTGCTAAAGGCAGCGGCAAATGCAACAGCAGCAGCGAGCAGAAGGAGGAGGAGGAGGAGGAGGAGGAGGGGCAGGAGGGGCAGGGAAATGGAAAGCGAAAGGGAGGGGCGAGCGGACAAAAGCAGGAGCCGAGGCGAACGCGGTACGACATTGGCCATGGGCACAGCAGACAGGAAGTCAACGACTGGCCCAGTCCAAGCGAGAGAGAGAGAGTGGGAAAGGGAGGGGGAGAGGTGAAGCACTCTCTGACTCGAACTCAGACTCTGGAATGTTTAATGGTCGCATTTCGTTTCATTAAAAATGTATGCTTCCTTAAAAGCTTTTGTTGTTGCCGCTCCAATTGTTGTTGTTGTTGTTGTTGTTGCTGCCTTCATCCTTATGCTATTGTTGTCAACACTGGGCGACTTTTGGTTCGAAATTTAAGTTAAGATTTCTCTTATGTGTTGAGCTGTTAAAAGTTAACCTGGCGACTCGAGAACAAAACACATTTACCATATCGGTAAAGACACAGAACACACACACACACACACATACATACATACATATATATCAAATATTGTTTATGTATCGATCGGGTCAGCTTTATGCTTGTGGTGGCATTATCCTTTCGGGCTGGGCCATTATTTCATTTGTGGGCGCGTCGTTGAATTTATTGTGCGGATGCTCGTGTCGGCTATTAATCTATTTTTATTTATTTCTACTTATGCGTAGGACTAGCCTCAATCCCTCCACACTACCCCCAACCCCGAACCACCCACCTACGTCGCCAATGCCAAGGCAAACTCGTGCTCGAAATTATAAGCAATTGAAATAAATCAAAGTCCAAAATAGTAAAAACGTCGCAGGCGAAGAGCACAAAAAAAAAATATAAAAAAAAGGAAAGTATAAAACTAGGAAAAAGTTATCTGTCGCGTGCCGAGAATAAAATACCCTAGGTTTTGACTCTAGCTCTGGAAGCTGATATGGTGTTTTAATTTCGATCAAATCTGAAAAATTATTTAAACAAACCAAATGTAATAAATATATAATATGATACTTGTTGAAAAGATGATACATTGTTTACAAATCTCAGGCGTTTTTTAAGAACTAATAATAATAACAAAAATAACAACAACAATAATTAATTATAGATAAAATAGATCAATCTGGCTGACTTCTGCTTGCACTTGCCAAATGCAAACTTCACTACAACAAAATCAATGGATTTTCTGCTGATGAGAATCGCGTAGAGAGGCGCCACGCAGCCACTCACTTGTCCAGCTTAACGATTCATTTAAGCTGCCACGCCCTCCCCTCTTTTTATTTGCCTGCACGCAACGTGTGTGTGCGTGTGTGCGTGTGTGTGTGTGTGTGTGTGTGTGTGGGGGGGACATTGTCTCCGAGCTGTTCTCTATTTGTTTTGAAGTGCAGACTCTGGCACCATGCACAATTTATATTGCCCCCAGTCCCCATTTATTGCAGCAATAATTCATTTAATTTTCCTTGATTTACTTTGTCAATGCTGAAGATGCCCCAACCAGTCCCCACCCCTCCCGATCCCCGGCACCACAAGCTGAAATTGGAATGCGGGGCAAACGCTTGTTAGCTGCGATTCGTGCGTTTTCTCACATTGGACAACGCGAGCGAAACCAAAAACTAAACTGGTCAAGAGGCAAAGGTCCTTAAACACACCACTCTCGCATGTGTGTGTGTGTGTGTGTGTGTTGCTGCTGCTGCTGTAATTTATGCCACGTTTGCCACTTTTGTCATTTCGCTTGTTTTTTCTTCTTCTTTTTTACACACACACACACGCGCATACTTACGACTGTGTGTGTGAGGAATGGGGATTGGGGGCTGGCGCTCGGCACTCGGCACTCGGCGCTTGGCACTTGGGGCTGACTACACCCATGCGCATTTATTTGTATCGTTTGCCAGTTTGTTTGTCTGCTTTGTTTTATTGACACTTTTGATCTTTTTCAATGCATGCTCGATTCATTTATTATGTGCGCCAGGACATGCCCTGCCGGCTGGCGGGACACATCCTTGCCAAATTTGCTGCCGTTATGTACACACTGATTGATACATGGCCGCGCCACGCCCACATTGGCCGGGCCCCAGCCCCAGCCCCAGCCTCAGCCCCAGCCCCTCAGCGGATGTAATTTGTTGACAAATGAGCTACAATAATGTCACATTATCAGTTCATCACAATAAAATTATACGCCTCGAAGCTGGAGCCGAGGTCCTGCGCTGCAATTGCTGATTGCCCCCCCACCCCTGGCTGGCTTGGCTGGCCACTTAATTGGCTGACCAGTTGATGGCCGGCAGAGCTTTTCGGTTTACCTACAAACGGCTCTGACTCCGGATCCAGCTCCTGCTCCGGCTCCGGCTCCGGCTCCAGCTGTACGCCAGCATATTGGCCAAATGAAAAGCTGTTAATCAAGAGCCTCAAACGTTTGGCTTGTCATGAAGTGCGCATTAATTTGGCCAATGTAATGCATTAGCAATAGGCATTTCGCATCAGGGATCAGCTGGCATCAGCTGGCTGTGAATGACCAGCAGGAAATGCCTCGGCGCCAGGCTCAAATGATATGCCAAAAGATTTGGCAGCTTGTCAGAACTCGCTGTCGCCTTCCACTTTTTTAGCGCATAAAAAAAAGGGGGTGGTAGGGGGGAGGTACGGCTGTGCAGCTTTTGTGTTGACTGTACCGCAAGCCGTTTGACAAATGCGCCGCCTTTGACAGCTGCAGCATTTAGCTCGGGACGCAGCTGACAAGCATTGAATGACGGACTGAATGAATGATGGCACGAATTAATGAATGAGTGACCGAATGAACGAATGCCTGGCAGAGCGGCAACACTGTCACTGTGATAAATGCCAACTTAAGTCAGCCACCAAACGATGCCGCCCGATAATTGCTCGCCGGCAGCGCTGACAGCCGCTTCGGCTGGAGCTCCAATTGGCGTCCTAGTCCCGATCCATCTGGAAGCGCCGTTCAGGCCTTGACGCCTGCCTCGCTCCAGCCAACTGTTCGTTTTTTAGGCCAACGCTCCTGTCAGCCCGTCTGCTAGGAGCTCAGCTACGCCTGCTTATACCTTAACTCGGCAGCTGGGGCTTATGCGTTTGATCAGCAGCCAGGTGACAGCTTGACAGATCTTTCCTTTAACTCTACAAATATAGTTTTATCAAGTAATATTATCCCCTGTTGTATTCAGTCAACACAATCAAATTTAAATCATAGTTTATTTATTTGTATTAATTCACCTTAATCTATTTGTACGTCTGTCTGTTTTGATGCTTTTAAAGCCGGATGTATTTTTGTTTCCTTAAATCTGCATTGATGAAAACTATAGTATGATTAACATATATTTATCATTTGGTAGGCTTTATATGTTATAAATCGCTCTTACAAAGGCGCTAATGGCCAGTTATAAGATTTTAGAAACAAAAATTTCTGAATTATATTTATTGGGTAACGCTTTTTATGAAAAATATTTCTTAATAGTAGAAAATGCTGTTGTGATTTTGAAAAATGCAGATCATTTATTTCGTAAGGCAATTGCGTTAAATTAAGCTGCTGCATGAACCAGATTTCCGTTCTTAAAACCTGTTATGATGAGGTCTGTACAAAAATATATTTATATGTGCAGATATTCTGGCGAAGATTGAATCTTTTTATATCTCTACTGATAATACTTAGCAGCTTCTGCTTATCATTTTAATATTTGTGTGGCCATCGTAAGGGTATCGCATGTGCGACTTGTTTTGTTCAGTTCTAAGCGTCTGTTACTTTCTTATAAATTGGTTTTCAATTGAAAAGCATTGAGCTCAGCCCAGCTCGGCGCTGGCTGACCAACCATGTGCATATGCCTCAATGGATATGTGCCACCCCCCCCCCCTTCCCCCCTTCCCCCTCTCTGTCCGCCTGCTGCTTGTTGTTCATGCAGCGCTTCTTGGTAAGAAATTTGCTATTGACCATCATTCATCATTAAATTGTTTCGCTAACTGTTTTCAAGAATATTTTTTTACGTTTTTTTTTAAATTTTTTTTATTTTCTTTTCTTTTCCTTTTTTTGTGCGCGTGCTGACAAGCCGCTTCCTGTCGCCGGCTCCCGCTCCCAGCTGCTGCTGCTGCCGCTCTGCGCCCGCATCTCTTCACCCCTTGGCATAACAAAGGGCAGCGCGTCAGCGTCGCTTTTTGCTACGCTGCCAAAATTTGATGAATTTCTTTTTTATTCATTTTGCTCCTCCTTCCCCCAAACTTTGCCTTTCCACAGTTTTTTTTTTTGCATTTTTATTTTCTTTCTTTTTTTTTTTTTTTGTTGTATATTTTGACGGTTCTTTTTTCTGCTGCTTGTCGCTTTGGCCCGCTTGTTGTGTCTTACAACATTTTTCTAATCAGTCAGTGGCCACGTCCGTTCCGCTTTTCGTCGTCTTGGCCCTTGTGAGCTTCAGTTCTGTGGGCGCCATTTAAATGCGGGCCGCTGATTACGCCCACAAAAGGGGCGGGGTGCTAGCGCAAAAACACGATTAAGCAAGCTGCCTACGAATTTTAATAAATGCGCAGCAATCTATCTAAAGGCTGTTCGATTTCGATTTCGATTTCGAGGCTAGTGCGGGAGAATTTACTTTAAGATTAGCTTTTGTCGGGGAAGAACTGAAGGTCGCCAGGTCTGCAAACAACTGCTAGTTATGCATACCAAGCACGAAAAAATATTGTGACAATTTCCGTTTCCACGAACTTATCTTTTGAAGTGGCGCTGACCAGAGATTCCAATTCAGATATGTTTCATGTCGAGCTCTATCTGTCAGCGGCTATTGAAGTTTAAATACATTTGCATGCTGTGAGCTCATCTCGCACCGCCCACCGCCCACCGCCCACCAACACCACCAGCACCAGCACCAGCACCACTCCACACAACCAGACTAACAAGTGCCTGGTATCCGTTTGATGTGCCACAAATGGCGGCAAATGTTTCAAATTAAAGTTAAAGCCCAAAGTTTAAATGCAAAATGCTGACAAATGCGTTTCGATATCGTTGGCATGGGCGCCCGTTTGGCACGGCATGTGTAGACCAAGGGGAGTGGGCAGGGTGGGCGGAGGGGAGAGGGGAGAGGGGATGCGGCGGTTAAGAGGACGTTGTTGGGCCGTGCCGCTGGACCGAGAGACATGGCACCGGGTCATGCTTCAATGTTGAAAATTAAATTAAATTTCTTTATTGGCATTTTGAAACCTACGCATGCGGGCATATGGACTATATGACGAAGCAACTGCACAACTACAGGGTATTCGGGCAGCGCCTTTAACCAAACGACTCTTGCTTATGCACAAATATTTGTAAAAATAATTTAAAATGTCGTTTTATGTGCTTGGCACACGTGTGAAGAGAGGGTATCTAAGAGTCGTTCAACGGTTTCTTTTATGGATTTAAACATGAATTTCTTTTCGAGTGTGCTACGCATATGCAGCGCATTTGCAAAGCTCAGGTCGCTGGGGCTGAGGCTGTTGGTAATGGCGTTGCAGGGGGTAGCGAAAAGGGGGTGGGGTGAGCAATGTGGGGGATGGACTGCCAAACCAATCAGCAGCAATAAATGATAAGCCCCGCCAACAATGCCAAAGGCAAAGCGCTCACAATGCCGAGGCACAGAAACTGTCACACACAAAGCGAACCGAAACGAATCGAATCGAATCGAAGCCCAATGGCAGCACCAGAGGCGGGCAGCAGGGCACGGAAGGTGGCCAGTTGAGGGGGCGGGGGGGCTGTATATAGAGAGAGACATATGTAGCTGTGTCCAGCATAGGCGCTGGCTACTTTGCAACAGATTTGCCACTAACGAAGCGCACGATTTCCAATAATGTATAAAATGTTTGTGCGAAACGGATGCGTTTTTTGTATACGGATACAGATATAGACACAATCAAGAGTGGGTGTGTGTGTGTGTGTGTGTGGGTGTGGGTGTGTTACTCATAAAACGTGCGCAGATACAGATACAGATACAGATACCGAAGTGGGGCAGGACCGTGGCGGAGGCTGTTAGCCGGACTTTGTATAATGAGTTCCCTTGTGGCCAACTTCATGTCTCTTCGCTTTTTTTGTTCATTTTATGTGGCTTGTGGGGCGTCAAGGTGAAAGCCACTTAAAGCCCAAACCAGCGGCCGACCGGAGCCCAACCGGGGCCCAGTTATCATGTGACAGTAATGAAGTGACAGCTACAACAACCGTAACAAGACAAAGCGACACGACAACTCGACCGCAAAACTTAAACAAGGCCAAAAGCTGCACGCGGATGTCAAAATCAAAATAAAAGGCCACTTAAAATCCCATTAAAGGCAAACGGGCATGGGAACTGGCACAGGCATATAATGAGTAGCAACTGGCGAAGACAACTCGGCCATCAACTTAGCCTGCAGGCCCCTCCCCCTCCCCCTCTCCACCTCTCTCGCTCGGTCTCTGTCTCTCTGTGTGTGTGTCTGGTCGGCGGGCACATAAATTATTAATTGCAAAATAATTGCGAAATTGTGTTTGGCCAAGTTAATTTATGCAATAAAACTTCACCGCAACCGTGGCGCAACACTGAGCGTTGAGTTGAGTCCAGTTGAGGCCAGACCCAGGCCCAGGCCCGGACCCGAACCCGGGCCCGGACCCATACCCCAATACTTACCCACTCCCGAACCCAGTGCAGAGTCCAAGTCCGAGTTTACTTTAAAGTAGCTAATTTCATTTAAACTGCACGGGCTTTTCTCTCCCTTATGTTGCTTGCAGTCCGTTTCATCTTCTTCATGTTGTTGTTTTTGTTGTTGTTGTTGTTGTTGTTGTTGGCCTTTTGGCTAATGAGCCCGCGTGCCCCCAAATCCCCCAACAACGCTTGGCCAACAAGTTGGCAATTACTTAAGCAGAATGTGTTTAAGGATTTCATATTTGGTTCTATTTGAGGGGCAAAGGAAAAACTGTGTGACAGTGAAGAAAGATCCATGAAAAGCGTTTTTTCACTCTCTGTCTGCTTAATGTTCGTTCTGTTCGTAAACGTTGCATTGGCAGCGCAATTGTTAAACTCATTTATTATTTATTTATAAAAGCTATATGTTGAAAGCTTTATTTTCTTCAATTCGTCCTAATGTGTTGTTCGTGAACGTTTCACTGGCAGCACAAACAAAAAATGTATTTGTTAAATTATTAATTAGTTATTAGAACTAAATGCTATATGAATTTAATATAATTTATTCTTGCTGATGCGATTTTATTGCAGAAAACATCTGATTTCTCTTTATGTGGCATTCGGAAACGTTGCACTGGCAGCGCAGCTCAGCTTAGCTGAGACCACATCTTTCTATACAACTGGGCTCATTATTTTTAATTTGAATACACACAACGTCTATTGGCATCGTTTTGTGTGGGAGCTAAGTAAGCTCCAAGATTATTGAGAGCACCTTTTCTCCAGATATTGGAATATGGGAATCCAATTCGATTATGGAAAATGCAGCGCAGCTTTTGTAGCATACTTACGAGCATGCTGTTGTCGTGGGATTTGCTGTGTTTATCAATCCGCTCAGATCCGACTTCGATGTGCACAGCATCTATGCTTAATGTTGTTGATGCTCTTGTTGCCGTTGCTGTTGCTGTTGCTGTTGCTATTGTGATTGTTGTGTTTGGCTTGCTTGCTTTTTAGACAGCCATAGAATCAAAGTGAAATTTTTTGATATTTCAAACATTTTCGTTTAAAATTCTTTGCCTGCTGGGTAGCAGCATAGTTAGATAGAGATAGCAGCAACATAGAGACAGCAATAATGGGCGCAACAACAGCAACACGCACAAGAAAGAGGACCAGGACCAGGACCAGGACCAGAACAAGACAGATGCGTTTTCTTGTTTTGCTGGCTTGTAACAACTTTATTGCTGGCCTTCGGCTATTATTATTGGTTGCCAGTTATTGCTGTTGCCCGTTGCGCTTGCTGTTGTTGCCTGTTGCTGTAATAGGCTTAAAGTTTCCAACAGCTTTCGATTCGAGCACTTGAAATTCACAGCATGTTCTCTCTTCAGGCTTGTATCTTTAACTTGGATCTCAGCGTGTGCACAACGTACTAATCGGCAGAATATATATGCATATATATATAAGCACATACCAGTATATATAATGCGTAAACAATGTATCTATGTGCTGCTGTATCTTCGGCTATGTACAGTCAGCGCACTGCAGATACTTAGATACTTACTCGCGTATCTTTGCATCTTCGTGCCCGCCCATGCAGCACATAAATCTATTATCCTTTAATTTAGCCACAGAAATAATGAAGTATGCAAAAGTGCCACACTCGCCTGCACTGCACACACACGCACACACACACACACACATCCCTACTTGCCACATGCATCGCACAAATCCAATCAACGGCAATTTGCAGCCAAGTCGCAAAGGCGTCGGCAAATGTGCAATTTATTTATTGCAATTGTTGTTGCAGTTGCAGTTGCTGCAGCAGTTGTTGCTATTTTTGCAAATTGAATTTTCGTTTGCATTGCGATTTGGGCATTTCATTAACATTTCGCATTGGCTGCCACCGAGGCCGCTGCGAGCCGCCGCCCCCTTCCAAAATCGAAATGCAAATTTGACAAAGACAAAAGACGGCAACTGCCGCGGCGATAAGAAGAAAGCCAATGCCAACTGAAAATTGGCAGGCGAAAGAGACACAGCATATCTGACGGCAGACGGTAGAGGGAGCGAGACGGTGTCCCTGGAGAATGTCAACATCTGTTGCAGCTCATCTTAATTAGTTAATAAAAGCAACGCATGTGCGGCGCCTGGGGCAAGGCAGCTGGCACCAACATCTTGTTTTCAATATTTACACAATTTAATTATTAATCAAAAGACGTTTCAAGGTGTCAATTTGTCTTATTTGTTGTTCGATACATTTGTTCTTTATTTTTTATTTATTTTTAAATATATAAAGAATAATCATAATATAAAAATAATAAATATACAAAACACATTTTGTTCTACAGGACAAATCATGATGAAAATGCCGTCAAAAGAGCATGTGCAGGGTATATCCCAGTCGAGTTGGGGAGTTGTCAGCCTTTGCATCGGAATTAACGCCCTCAGCCCTTGCGTCTCGCTCTGCCAATCCTTTTGTTGACAGCGTGTTATGCACAGTGGGCTCCACGGCCCCCGAGTCTCATTTGAGCGGAATCGGCTTATTGTGGCCAACTGTCACGCCTACTCAGCGCACCAGTTGCTCGTTATGGGAGTCGCCCGGCGATTTGTCATTGATTTATGGGTCCGCGTGGGGCAACAGGTAAGGCGCCCAAATTGGCCACGTCGCGCTTCCGTTGCAGCTCCAGCTCCCGGTCTGTTGGCCGCTAACTTGTGGCTCCTCCATCGGGCGACATCTTTGCCAACTGCTGCTGCATCTGCTGCTGGTGCTGCTGCTGCTGCTGGCCATAAACTGGACGCATTTGCGATGCAGAGCACGCGGTCTGCACCTGCCACGCCCATTGCCACTTGCATGTCGCACAGGCAACGAGGCAGAGCGAGGTAGTGGGGAGCGGGGAGCGTGGAGCGGGGAGCGGGGAGGGTCGGGCACTCGCTACCAACTGATTAAAATGCCTTTCAGGGATGCTGTCGCCGGCAGCGCTGCTGCTATCGCCGCCGACGTCGACTGCGACGCGGCTGCATTTGCATTTATATTGTTTTGACCAATTTCTGCCCCAGCATTATTATCATTTCTTCGTCTGCTTTTGCCGCGTTTTATTATTTAGCATTATTATTGCACGCAGCAGTCGCAGGACGAGCACCAGGACGAGGACAAGGACGAGGACAATGGCGAGAGGGGCAGGGCGAGGGGGCGTTGCACCACCTACCCACCAACACTCAAGTATCCAACTTTTGTCGCTTCGCCCAGTCGACGCTTTTCTGTTTAGCATATGGCAAAAGTTGGAAATGCATTTATCCGGCTGCACTTCGGGACAGCGACTCCGCCATTATCAAGTTTTCTAGGTAGAGCTAGGGCCCGGCGGGCAGTAGCCTATTTTATTAAACAAAAGTTTTAAATACAAATTTGCATATTGTTGACCCACAAATTAATGCATAGAAAGATACAAATGTAACCGTTTTAAGTACTTGACGCCTTCTCCTCCAGAATACAGACAGTGTTCTGTCTGGCAGGTAGGAGCCTCTCAGATATTCTCCTACGATATTCACAAGCACTTTTATTTTAATGCCTAGTTAAATGAGCGACAACAATTTATAATATCTTCGCATATATATGGCTTCGATTCCCGCCTTAATCGCAATAATATCATTCTGAATAGGAGATAAAAAATACGGCTACACGATGAAGTTTTATTTATGACCCCATTTTTAATAACTTTACGAATGTGATTTGACAGAGAATTTCAGTTCTAAAAATCTTAAATTAAAAATTATATATTCCAGATTTCAAAATCGATAGTTTATGTTGCATGAATAATAAAATTAAAAATTCTCCTTAACATAAGAACTGCATTTGAATTTGATATATTAAGAAATTTGTGGGATCATAAAAAAACTTTAAAGAAATTAGAATATAGCTCCCAAGCTCACAGATTTCTGCATTGGCCCGGTTCTGACAGCGCTGGTAAGTGATTAGAGTCTTGGTTTTTTCTCTGAGTGCAGACATGTCAGATGAAACGACATCTAGTGAATTCCTTGACATTTATTATAGTCTCGCCTTAGTCGTGGGTCTCGTCTATAAATTGTTGGGATTTCATTGTCCACTTTGAATAATACTCGTGCCTGTCAGCTGCAGAGTTGCTTTTGACAACTTTTGGAGGTCCGCTGGCGGCGGGGCGAAATAAATTATTATTGTTGGGATTTATCTCTTGGTTGTATCTGGAGTATCGGTGCTATCTGTTGATTGATTGATTGGTGAGTGCAAAGCGTTACAAATTGCCTGCTTAAGTATTTCTATGGCCATAGTCAGACGCAGAACCGCCAAAACTCTCCGCCCCTCATACTAGCCCATGTGTGTGTGTGTGTGTGTGTGTGTGCCGGCATTTTGTCATTGTCGACTGCGGTCCGGGCAAAAATTGTTTGCGATTTTTATCATTTTAAATGGCGGCCACAGAGCAACAAAAACCAAAAAATTACACGAACAAAAAATGTCGAAAAAAAGACGGCCCAGCCAAGTGGAGGAGCGTTTAGAGGAGGCGGGTGCGGGGGTCACATTAAGTGCCTTGTTTTTCCGCTGCTGTTGTTGTGATCTTAAGCGCGGATTTGCATTATAATTTATTATGCGAGAATTCTATGCATCCGACCATTCCAAACCATTTTTCCCTTGGCTAATTTCGATGCGACGGCGGCGATAAAAAAACATTTCTTTAAATGAGTTTTGTCTTCCAAATGGGTTGGCAGGAGCAGAGCGGGCGCTAACGGGTAGCTGGAGAGTTTCTTAAATGCTGCACATAAACAGAGAGAAAGAGAGAGATACAGAGAGAGAGTTTGATCAAAGAAAAGACGTCGAAATCCTTTGCTAATCTTTGCATAAGAAACATTTATAAATTATTTATTTGGTCAGGTGCGTGGTAAGGTGGCAACACGCCAAGGCTGGTACGCCGTTAAGCAAAATGATGAGCATCTTGTACTCCTTGTTGGGCTTGGGTCACGTGCGTCGTCCGTTCCAAGGATTAAAGCACAACACAAAGTGCAGCGAGGCGGAGAGAGACGGTAACAACAGCAAATGGCAGCTTAAATTGTCTCGTATTTTTATTACTCAGTCACCCATTTTGGGGGAATCCCTGCACTTATACGCGAAAGGGTGTCGCAGCTTATTGCCACACGAAAATTTCATCAAACGTGCCGCCAGCAGCGTCGGCGTCGGCAACGGCGACGGCGACTGCGAGTAGCCGAAAAAAAAAACGTATGAAACAAATAAAGTAGAATTTGCACCTAGCCCAGTGGGTGGGAGAAAAGCCGCATCTAAATGGCTGCTAAAATTGAAGGCGGTTTGAAACAAGGCAACAGAAATTGGATAAACACAAATTAGAAATGGCCACCCAACTAGCGAGCGTGGGTGTTAGTCGATGATATTGATACGACAAGAAAACATATTATTATATTATTATTACGCAATCATATATAATAAAATATATTAATAATGAAACAGATTTGTAGTTTATTTAATTGTTTACTGCAGTGCGATTTTTAATTGAACACATATCGAATTTATGGAATTGGCATGTAAGGCTTAAGGATAAAACATTAGTAATAGGAAAAACCCATCTACTGTACATAAAAACGAACAATCGTTGGTAATAATCTGAGGATCAGTGTCGCTAGTGTAGCCTTTTGCCGGACAGATCTGTCCTTTTTGATCTGACTTAGCCGCAAAGAATATTTCAAACATACCCTATACAGAAAGCAATCCATTTTTATTTTTATGTGTAATGCATTTATTTATTTTATATAAATTTTTATATTTATTTTATATAGCGGATGTTCCTTTCTATAATAGGAAATTAACAAATTCTTGCTTATAGTAATAGTTTATAAATCAATATCTATGTAAAATATTTAGTGTATTGTTTTGACCATCAACAGGGTATCTCGTAGGCGAGCAGCACACGTAGACGTCCCTTTATTTAGCCTATGGCACACTCGACCGCTAAGCCAGCAACGTCGTACGTTACGCCATCGATTAGCAGTTCCATTTCCGTATTCCATTTTCATATCAATTTTCAATTTTCAATTTGCAATTTGCAATTTCCAGTTTCCAGTTGCCCGCTCCTCCCCCGCCGCTGCAGCTGTAGGACGTGCGAAGCGCCTGCCTCAGGAAAGTGCGGTTGATTTGGTTTACGAGCTGGCGACGAGAAATAGTTTAATTATTTAGTAACCCGATGCTTAAGAGCTTAACAAGCGGCGGCGTCGATGGCGGCGTTAATGCTGATGATGACAACAATGGGGCACGGAACAGCAACAGCAACAGCAACGGCAACAGCAACGGGAGCGGGACGGGCCGGAGTTGTGGCTGACAGGTGGCGGACTCTGCCTGGACGCTGTCGGCTGTCTCATAATTTGGACAAAAATGTTTATGCTCTCATTAAATCAGTTCAACGACATGGCGACTCCTGGACGTCACGACACCCTGGCCACAGTCGGGGCTGGAGGCTGACCGCGCCAAGTGTCAATAAATGTGGTCCAGGCTGGGAGTTAGCCCGGCCACGCCCACACACGGGCAGAGCCAGCAGCAACAGCAGCAGCACTCACGATCTGCTGTGCCGCCAGCTGTGTCCTTTCCTAGACAAACAATAAAATATTCAAAGTTTATAATGTAAATTAACCCAAGTTGGCCGGCTCGGCCTCGGGCCACGTTTCGGTGTGCTGCCATCCTGGCCAAGTTGCTGACTGGCCCCATGAATATACAATAGTCGTGTCTGTCTCGCTCTCGCTCTCGCTCCCCCCACTCCCTCCCTCCGTCCACTAAGTGTACGGCCTGGGAGCGGGCTGTGCTTGCGGATGTGCGGAGGGGTTAAGTGCAGAGCAAATCTGAAGGCGAAGCAGAAGAAGAAGCAGAAGCCGAAGCAGAAGCAGAAGCAAAAGCCGTAGCTGAAACTGTGAGGCAAACACACATAAATTCTCATATTGCTGCGGCCCTTTTGGCCAGCTACAATCTTGAGACCTAAAGGATTTGCCGCTGTGGTCGGGGCTAATCAAATTTTATTGGCCCGTTCGCGACAAGTGGCCGCACAGTGGGCGTGACAGCTCGCAAGGACTCGTAAAGTTGCAAATTTGTGATAATTTGTGTGGACTACGGTAAGCCGACACGAGACGACCGATTGAACTTTGACCAGGTGCCAGATAAGGGAGTGCTGCCCAGCGAGCAAACCTGCACAGCCACTGACCACCTGCCCGGCCCGGCGACCAGTGCCACGCCCACGCCCACGCCCGCCTCCACTTTGGACTGGCTTGTTTTACTTGCCGCTTATTTATCAGTGCCCGGAGCCGGCCAGGAATCATGAATGATTAGCAAACAGTCGCAGACCAAAGCGGATTGAACTCTGACAGGAGCTGGCCGAAGGACGATGGAAGCTCTCCCAGCTGGGAGATGGGAGATGGGTGCTTGTCGTCGGCACTGGCGACTGCTCAAAAGCTGCTGCCGCAGTAGACGTCATCTTTCATTAGATTAACGATTGCGCCGGCCACTGGGCAGCTGCCCAAAACAATCTGCTCTGCCAAAATGCCTCCGCACACGCATGGGCGTCCGGTTGCGCCTGTGTGTGTTTGCTTGTGTTTGTACTTGTGTCCATTTGTGTGCCAAAAAAGAGTGTCAAATGCTTGCGCCAGCCTAGGCTCAGCTCGCTGCGACCTGCAACTGTCAAGAGTCGGCCATCAGCCATCAGCCATCAGCCGTCGGACAGGGTCAGGCTTACGGCCGGGCCAACAACGGACCAACGACCAAACGAGTGTCAACTTGATCCTGACAAAGTATTTGCGGCTTGCCAGTCATTTTTAGTGCGCCCACAGATTTTTAGCCGCTCCCCGGACGGAACGCCCTCTCAAGTTGTGGCTCCGTTTCAGGCCAGAGCTGCGTAAATGAGTTTTGAACAAACCAAAACAAATATGATTGTTGATAGAAGCAGCTCTTGATTTAATGGCCTTTTATGACCACTTGGAGTATTACACTGAAAGCTAATCTAAAAGTGCTTCAAACTGTGAGTGGGAACATATATATATTTATTTACTATATATTTAACAGATAAGCATGTGTGCGTACTACGCACATACGGCCTGTTTCCATATCGATGACCGCATATCTAATGTTAATGAATGTAAATATATAATATATATTCGCATATGATAACGCACATGAATTTAACTAGCTAACTGCAAAAACCTTAAACTGTTCGAAAATAGAATAAATCAATTTATGACAGATTTTTAATATGATATAACATTTTTTTAAATTCCACAAAGTTTAAGCCAGATTTTAATAGGGGCGTTAAAATATACCAAATGAGAACAGATTCTTTAAATGATGATTATCTGCCTTTTTTCTGCTAAAAAATTTATTTAAAGTCATTTTTTTAAGTTTTCATACGGTTGAAATGGATCACAAGGCAAATGTGTCCTTGCAAGCAATTTGAATATAATGTTCAAAATATAAAAAAATAACAAGGCAAATGTGTCCTTGCAAGCAATTTGAATATAATGTTCAAAATATAAAAAAATAATTAGTTTACTGTATCTTACAAAAAACCCACCGACTGATCAAATTGCCGACAATTTAACCCGAATATCTGGCAAAAAAGTCCTTTAAATGTTTGTTCAAATACTGCCCAAGCCATTTTCTTCATTTCTTATTATATTCGTATTATATAATACGTTTATTTGTTAACTATTTACAACATTTACATGCATGTTATACTGTAGGAACTTATTAATAGTTGTTAACTAAAAAAAAAAATAAAAAAATAAAAATAAATATATTAAATATGTTACATAATTGAAAACGCTTATTGAAACGGCGGCTGACTGTTGTTCGTCTCGGCACTAAGGAAGGGAATACGAAGAACTTGTTCACTGCTATGCGGCTAGTTCACGCTTGTGGTTCATATGAACCGTGCAGAAACAAGCTAGAATAGCGACAGCTGCCAGTGGAAACTTGCATTGACATATTGATTGAGCTCACTGAACTAGTTCAATTTGTTGCATTGACAAATGGGAACTAGTTGCACACGAAACGAGGAACTTTCTACAAAATACGCTGCATCTCCCACAATCCAACCGCAATCCACTTGGCAAGCACTGAACTTCATCCGCACTTATTCACCTCCCGATCTCCCTCCACTCCCGCTGCTCCTTTCTTCCTGCTTGCCTTCATTTTGCACGGCCGGCAGCTTATTCCTGCGCCACATGACGCTTCGCCTTGGGCATGGCCACTGGCAGGGAGCGATCCACATACGCAAAGTTGTCCACGACGCTGGAGTAGAGCGCGCCGCCCATCACGGCCAGGGCGCCGACAATGGCAATCTTGGACCACATGTTGAGAGTTCGTCGGGCGTTGAGCGACTGAGCGAGCGAGCGTTGAAGATACGTATTTGCAATATGCGCGGGGCGCACGCCCTGCATGACGCTTTTTATACCCGGAATACGCAGCGGGACCGACTCCAGTCGTAGCGTCGTCGCTGACGTCGCCGCTGCCGGCTTCCCGGTGAGCTTTCGCCGGCAGCTACAGCTATGTGCGTCTGGTCACGTCGGCCCGGCCGACCCCGCCGGCAGAAGCTTTCGCTACGGTCGCACCACATAATGCACTTCCTTCACCGCGGGCACCCATTCATTATCGATCATTAGATAAGAACTTTTCGCAAGCTTTTCTCCTCCTCTTTTTGTGTATTTTGGTATCATATCATTTTAAATGTACACACATATACATATACATATACATTTGGTTCTCTTTTTCTCTTTTTTTTTGCAATGTTTCTGTTTGTTTATTAGTTCAGTTTTGTTTATCAAGATCTCTTAATCTGCGTGACTCGCGCCCGGACAGGGGCGGCGGAGGGCGGCTCCACTGTTTGACTATGGACATGCTATCATAATAGAATAAACATGTTTTCGCTTGTGTGTTTAGCCAGGTCTATATTTAAGTTCATTACTCGTTTTGGCCTAGGTCTGCACGAGGCACTTTGATACGTTTCTCATATATTTGTTCACATATTTGTATACATGTATGTTCAACACGCTAAGTGGGAATTATTTGAAGATTTTTAACAAAATATATGCATTTAATGTATATACAAGTCAGGTGTAGACTTTGATTATAGCATAACAATGTTTTTGGGTTTTTTAAGCGCTTGTTTAGCTGGAAAATTTTGACTTCTGAGGGCATTTCCAGTGCGGCGTTGACAAAAGTTAAAACAAGTTATAGTATTTGTGTTTTTAACTACTTATTAGTTATTTGACTGTTAAAATGTATTTTTCAGCCATTAACAATTTTGTTTCTGTACCCTGTACTAGTTAAAAGGTCCTAAGTGGGTGTTATAAGTCTTTGCACAACAAGTCGACATTTAAATGATGGCATCTTTTAAAACTCTGTTGGATCATTAATAACTAAGTTAAAACTAATTAGAAAAAACAGAAAAATCTAATAATATTTCATAGTGTAACATACTATTAATAAATGGGAAACTTCAGATTAGTCGAATAATATTTGAGTGTACAAAACGGACAATAAACTAAAAATCTGAAATGAACTTTGACTACTTTAGGTAATTCACTACAGGGTATCATTGAGCCGAGTGCTAGAGAACCTTTGCTTGCTTTATTGTATGTTTTTCCATAAGAGCCGGCTAATAATCATATAAAGTTATCGAGCTTTTAGCACTGCTGCGACGACTCTATCTACACTTACACTACACTTACTTTGCAAAATACTGATTAGCTCAGTGATGATGACTCAAAGCAAACCAACAGCAGCGCAGTGCTGTGTAATATTTAATTAGTTGCGGACGGTGAATAATGCTCCGAGTCTGTCTAGCCTCCACTGGAAATAGCTTTAAAAAGTCAAGAGGAAGAAAGGCAGCTTGACGAGTGTAATCGCCCACTAAACATGCATCTACACATAAACACATACATATATTGGAACACACATATATTATGTACATGCACCTATTAATACATTGCTCTCGTTTTGAGGTTGGGCAACAGCTTCACTCTGAATGCGTTCTGCGTATTATGAGTAGTATGCGAATAATTTTGCTAAATTGAAATAATTTCCTAAATGTGGGCAGAGACAAAGGGCAAGTGCAAATATCGGTGCCCTTTCAGTGGTTATGCAAGTCGCACAATAGATTAATTACCCAAACCATTGAAATGTGCCCTTAGCCTCGACTCTGAGCAGAGATTTAACTAAACCGATTATCAAATGCGAATTGTGGAAGTTCCACATTGAACTCAAAGCTATGAACTCAATTCTTTTGTATTATTATTTTTCAAATACCTTAAGCGGATTTCAAACTAAAAGCATAATTATATGGAAAATTTTAGGGACAATGTAAATAAATATTCAAACAATATATGCAAGATATGAAATATAAAGTATTATATACAAAATGTAATATATCAGACATAATATAAAGGAAATAGAATATATATAAAATATATATAAAATAAGAGTGAAAGCTAAGAAATAGCATATATTTCATTGAATTTCTTAACAAGCAGAAGTTTTAAGAATATCCCACTCTTATTTAGTTTACATTACATTAACAGCTGTCAACGGTTAACAGTTTAATGTTAACTCCCCAAGCTAACGTCACTTTAACATTTGCTGTTAAATTCTGCAACGAGATATGGCTATAAATATGTGTGTGTGTGTGTAGGTGACCTCGCGCTGTTTACGCGGAAATTAATCGAAGCTCATAAAGCAGCGTAAACAGAGACAAAGACAAAGACACAAACACAGACAACAGCACCCACAAAAACACAACAATGCTGCTGTTGTTGAGCCACAGAGAAGGGCTGCGGGTGGGGGATGGCAGTGTGAGGGGCATTTGGTAGTTGGTTTAAGCAGCACGTTGGTTGTTAGCATCGTATCTAGGGGGCGACATCGTCGCATGTAGATAAACAGGCATTAATTATATATATTTGGCCAGCATTGTTCAGGCGATGGCAGTTCCAGCGAGGGGGGGGGAGACACGGGGAATAGGTGCCGAGGGGTATACTAACAGATTGCCATCATTTGTGTTTGCTTATGGTCTACGACTATGCGGATAGCATGTATCTGCATCTGTATCTGTATCTGTAGATGTAGCTGTAGCTGTAGCTGTAGCTCTGCCTGCAGCTGTAGCTGTAGCTGCAAATGTAGCTGTATCTGTATCCTCAGCTCGGCGTCTGTCGAATGCCTGCCAACGGGGTTGCAACTGCCGCTGCCACTTTTGGTGGCATCCTTCATGCCAGCTGCTCAATTTTAGCATATTAATTCCATTCCGCTGGCGGCTGCGTGCAATTTTTCCAGAGCAGCTTTCTGCATTTTCCATGTGAAATTAAATTTCCTAATAAATATACTAATACAAACATAGCGTCGTGACGCGACAGCGGAGATGCAAGTGTTAGAAAGGAGTGGCAAGGGGAAGTGGAAGGGGAAGGGGAAAGGGGGGCCTTGGTTAGCTGGCTGGGCGTCGCGTCAGCAAACGTCGGTCGCATCCGCTTGTGCCAATTTCCCAATGCAAAAACGCGCAGCACCACCTGAGACCCTTTCATTGTGCCGTGCCCGTGCCCGTGCCCGTGCCAGCCAAGCAACGCAACCACACCCACCCACAGTCTCCTCCAGCGGGGCGTATTTGTGCTGCGCTCGGTTTGTTCGCTTGCACTTCCTTCCGGCTGGCCCTCATACGCCGACAGCGAAAAAAACCTCAAGTAAACAGACGATGCAACCCACTTCTTACCCCTCCTCGTCCCTCGCCCCACTACCCATCACTTGCTGGCACCTGCCACACCCACTGCCCACCGCCCACCGCCCACCACCCACCGAGCTTCCGTTTTCTCTACACAAATTGAATTCTCGAGCGCACATTTTCATTTGACGGTGTGCATTTGTGTGTGTGTGTATTTGTTAATTTTCGCACTGGAAAATTGCATCAACTGGTTTACGACTTTTTGTGCGGTCGTAACAACAGCAAAACACGGCAAATATCTAACTTTTCGAACTTTTCGAAGTTAGAAGGCTTCACTGTACAATGCCTAGCACAAAGTTCAGAGTTCAGCGGGCCCAGCCTAGCCTAGCATGACAACTACAACTGCAAGGACTGCCATTAGGCATACCACAAGCCAGCCGCATCTCAGCCTTTCCAGACGTCAGGCGACTCCCTGCCACCAGAAGGACCGAGATCGATAGAGATTGCGTGTTCACATACCAATTTCTGCTGATAATTGTTTAAATTGCCTGAAATATAGTGCAGTGTACGGTACACACTCAATTGCGAGACCAGGTCAGGCCCGCAGTGCTGCCTTGGATAGAGTATACGTAGCCGATACTCTCGCTAAAAATAAAACTACCTTTATTAATTAACATCGAAAAATATATATAAATTCCATTTATTCCATTTAAGCACCAGCCGGTCTTACCCGGCGTTGTGCGGGGCAAGGGCTTTTCATATAATTCTTTTAGGCACTCACACGTGGAAAAGTAAAAGCTAATCCGTTTTCGTTTGGCATTTGACACAGATCTTTAGAAATGTGCGCAGAGTCGTTTAGATAAATAACGAAAAAGTGAAACAAAGGGTGATTAGGGAAAAAATAATTTATTTTATTTTTTAATTTTTTTATTTTTGTATTTTTTATTTAATATATACTTAGGAAATAAATACAGATGAACACTTGTTGGCATATTCAGTATATAGCCAGGCGAGGGCAACCAAAGTTCAGGTAAAACCGAAGTGTTCCCAATGTTAGGGTATTCGTGGCTGTTCGCTGATAAAACACTCATTTAAATGATAATTACACTACTCGTTATCCGCGAGCCGAACATTTCAGCTAGATGTTAACTACACATGTATGCAGTTTTTGAGGGAGGGCGCTTGGGTGCTTGGGGCATGCCTTTTGTCCTGATCCATGGGGTGCATTTTAATTTATGAGCAAATTTTGCGTATCTAATGCACAGCATCCTGCACTTTGTGTGCACAATTAAATTTTCAATGTAATTTCACGCACAAATGCCTTCAATTGCACGCGGCGCTGCGTGGGTGCGGGGCAGGGGGCGGGAGGCGGGGGGCGTGGGTAGGTGGTGGCAAGGAGCCGTTGCAGGCCGAACTAGGCCCATAGGCCCTGCCTAGCGATTAGCATCGTGTGCATCACGTGAAGCGACATAATCATCATAATCGCATTGACACTACAAATGAACGCGCGCCCGGCAGAGGGACAGCCAGCAGGCGGACAGTCGGGCGGGCAGTCGGTCGGACAGTCGGGCGATTGGGTGGAGCGCCCGGGAGTGGGTGGCGAGGCGCAACAGGAAGGCCGTACTTATCGACAACATTCACGCGCTTGAGTGGCATCAGCATTTTTATGGCCGTTGTTGTTTTGGCAAACGAGCGATTAACGGCGCTTATCAATTAGCACAGTTCGCCAGCTATCAAAGCGGCGATACCGTTGCCGCTGCCGGTGTCGGTGCCCATCGATAAGGCGGAAATAGACCAGCCCCACTCAACTCCTCACCCGCGAAACCTCCGTTCCACACATACATATATACATATGCATTTGTTATATGCCACCTCTGTTCGAGCTGCGTCTTTGTGCTGTGCTTAAAGCTGCTTAAGAGCTTTAAGTACAAATACAACACAAAGCAGAGCCGTTAAATAAATCAATCCATAAATTGAGTACTAGATAGTACTAGAAATGTAGTTCCCAAAAAGATACAGAAGAGGAGCAAGCTTTATTTATACTCGCTAACCAATTAAAAAGAGTATATCGCAATGCAGTTAACTCAATATACTTATCTCCCTCAGTTTTTAAGCTAAATACACCAAATCGAACAGACAGGTTGCTGATGACCTCCTCTAAAGATGGAACTGAAATATTCGCCACGCCTCGCCCGCCCGCACACATTACAAAAATCGTTATTATTCCAAAATTAATACAATAATTAAGACAGTTTTTGATTGTTTTAAGCTGGGAACGAGTATTGCAAAGTCACAGTTTATAAAAAAAAACAAGAAAAAACAGTTAAATGGCCTTGCAGACAAATAAAATATAGGTGCCATATATTTGTATAGTTAACTGTGTTTTCATAACGATTGTTCCTGTTGAAGGCTATATTTTATCGAAGTTTAATGTGGTTTTATAATTTGATAATATGTTAGGAGCAGGATATTTCGACCAACATAAAGTTTTTCAATTTGATATCGGTAGAAATCTTCAAAATTCAACTTTGAACTCATTTCGCAGTTCTTAACGCACTCTTTTCATGCTTCGCTTGCCTTCCAGGGTCGCTTTTTTTGCCAGACAAACTCTATCTGTGCTCGTGTCGCTTTTCAACACTGTCTTTCAGCTGGAAACAAAATACGCCTGTCGTTGTTGTTGCTGCTGCTGCTCCTCCGACCTTCAAGTAACCACCAAAAGTGAAGCTACCACCCACAGGCAAACCACCAATGTAGCCCTCTTGCCGTCACCCTCTCTCCTTTGAGTGCTGTGAAGTGAATGCGTTGTAATGTGCGTTAATAAATTTAATTTTAGCCTCATTCTCTGGCTACCCCCTTGCCCCCTCCCGCCTGTGTCCTCCCACTCCCCCTGAACCATCAACTTTAAAGTGTCGCCGGAGTCAACACAACTCAACTCGATGCTCGTTTCTCGTTTTTATCAGTTTAATGGGCGGGCCGTAATGCAATTTGCCCGACACCCAGCGCCGCCCACTGGCAGTGCGCCCCGTTACCTCCGCCCCGGCTAAGCCCACGAGCCGCATGGCGAGAACGACAGAGAGAGAGAGAGAGAGAGGGGGGGGAAGAGAGAGATATGATTCCTCTGCCGCTGCGAATGCTGCTGTGTTGTGTAAAGCAATTTTGATAAATTTATGTGAAATACGCTTTCATGATAAGCTAATTAAATTCAATCGCTGTAACCAACTGCCAAAAACCGAAATGCCCCAGCCACTTACAGCGCTCGCCCCTTTGCCCCTTTGCCCCGTGTGCACCCTGCACTCTGCCCCCAGTCCCGGCCCTGCCGCTTGCCACCAGTTACCGCGCCCCCTCCACATCCGCCCAAGCGAATTCCCAGTGAGAACGTTCGCCAGTTCCTGCGCCTGTTAAAGCTCAGCAATTGTTTCCATATCGTTGAATTGACTACAAAAATCAGCAGCGGATTGGAAGCCAACCAGGGATTAGATAATGAGCGCCATCATATATAGAGGGCCACAGGAAACACAGAAAGTTAGACGCCAAAAGCAGACGCAGAAAATGACTCGATGATTTAGAAAACTTTACAGTATTTGGCGATGATGGAGAAACTACCTCTAGAGAATAGAGTAGAATGGAAGCAAATAGAATAGAATGAAGTAAAATATAATAATAATAACAATAATGGCAGAGTAGAATTGAATTAAATGGAATATAATATAATGAAATGAAAAAAAGATGAATTGAATGTAATACAGCAGATTATGATAAAAATGAATTAAATACAATATAATAGAGATTGATCGAGATCATTTTAAGGAAAACAAAATGAAATGTCTTGAAAATAATAGAATAGAATGAAAAAAAAATGATGAGCTTAGTATAACGAAATTTATAATATCTTATCATAGTTGAAGGAGGTGTATCTTTCCAAGATCGGACCTTATTTAACCAAGATAGAGCCATTTAAAGCTTATAAAAAAGATAAAACCTTGAGCAATTTTGACAAAAATGGCAAGGGGTTACATCACGTTTTTTGCCAAAATCACGAAAATTTTAAAATCGAAAAATTTTAATGGAAATTGAATCTATAGATTTAAACTATTCGAAAGGGGTGTATCTTTCCAAGATCGGACTTTATTTAAAGCTTATTACAATAAGTAATCCCGGCATAGCTCAGTCAAACTAAGAGAAACGGCGGAAATGCCCATATTTGTAATCCAGAAACTCTAGTTGACCAATTCTGACAAAAATCACAATTTTTGCCAAAATAGCAAAAATTTCAAAATCAAAAATTTCAATACCGATTAATTATAGACTATAGACTTATAAGAGCGATTGATGAGTAATTTATAAAGTGATTTCATGAACTTTAAAATTTTTGGTCGCGGTGGACCTTTTGGCGGAAATGCCCATGTACTAACTGCAAAAGCAAAAACATTTGCATTGGATATGCTGTTTTTTCGCACAATGTACGTAAGGACAATAAACTGAATGTAATATTTGCTATTCAATAATATCTAACGAACTGAAATCAATGTTTAATTGCAGAAAACATGCGCCATTATGATAATTATAATTAGGGCTGACATCATGACAACAGCCAACATTATAATTGTATTCAATTCTCATTATTTTTAATGAATAACCAACCATAACAAGAAAGAATGCATTGGTCGAGAGAGCGTTCATTGACGTGCATATACCCTGGAGAAAGCAAAAGTGGCGTATATGTACATTTTTGTGTTGTTAGTCCGAAAAGTACATTGATTTCTTCAATCGGAGAAGAAAAACTGCATAGGAGAAAATCCTTGAATTCAGCATCGAAAAATCTAAAATATTACATATATGTATGTCATTGTTTGGCCTCTAGATAAGTTCTAAATTCAATACAAAAAATGTAAAGTAAATTGACCAAGATATATGTATGTACATGTTGGCAAAAACTTTATTTCTTTAGAACCCAGTTGTTTTGTACAGGGTATAAATGAATGCGTACTTTAGCTTTAAGCAATAATAAATCTGTAAGTGTGAACATATTGACCAAATATAAATGTAGATATTGCATGGCATAAAAATCAAGTAATAAGTAAGATAAACCAATCAAGATTATCTTGGATTTACGTTATTCTGAGCTTCAGAAAGGTCTTTTGATCTTAGGGTTATGGCATAGATAAATGTATTCATAGATTGCTTCACACCATTCCGTAAACTTTCTCATGTTCACTTTTCTGTTTGCCTCTTATTTACAACGCAATCAAATTTAACTGTTTAAACAAGCGTTGAAAAGATTTCGATCCAGCACACAAACACACACGCACGTACACATACATACATACATGTGCGGGCTGCAGCAGCCACACAGCAAATGGAGAACGTTGATGGCGGCAAGGACGGCGTTGAGAAAATGCAAAACAATTTCAGGCGAATTAGCGTAATTGTCTCGCCGCTGCCGCTGGTGCGGCTGCTGCTTCTTCGCCGTTGCCTGCGTCGCTGCCAAGACAATGAACATGACGGCGAATAGCGAATGGTGAATAGCAAATGGCGACTGCAGCGTCAATGTCGACGTTAACAGAAGCAGCAGCAGCCGCAGTTGGAAAAATGTGGGCGGCAGGCAGACGCAGAAGCCGAAGCTGAAGCAAAAACAGAAGCGGCAGCAGCCAAGCTACTTAATCCTCTAATTTGTGTGTGCTGCTGTTGTCCCCACCATCAAATAGCACAAACACACACACACCCACTCACAATCACGCACGCCTCACGCCTGCGGACCACCCTTCCGCGTCCCTGGCAGCGCAGGCTTCATTTGTATGCAAAAATGTAAACCAAAAAATCAGCGAGAATGTTAAATCCAACAAAATGCATTTAACACATAAAAATTTGCATAGAAAGTGGCTTTGGTATGTTTGGTATTTTTCTGCCGCCACAGTCACACTTAACTCCCGCAGCAACATAGACAAAGCGCGAGAGAGCAAATGGGCTAGAGGTGGTGGGCGAGAGTGGGATGGGAGTAGAGTGGAGAGCAAGAGGAAGAGTTGGCTGCGATGCTCAAGACAATGATGTTTATAGTGGGACGTCTCCCAACGTGGATTTAATTTTAATTTCACTTTTTCTTTTACTATTATTGTTATTTGTTTTATGTGTGGTTGCCACGCCCAGCATTACCGCCCGCCGCTAATCTGGCACTTATTTCTGCTAATAGCACACACACACGCACACACACACCGCATGTTGGTCGCCATCTAATTTGGCTGCTTCTCTTTTTGGCGCTGCACTTGCAAGACATTCACCCGGCTCGCTCTGTCTCTCTCGTGCAACTTTTTTGGGCTGTTGCGAGCGGCGTCAGAAAACTTTTCAATTGTTTTGCCATATCTTATTAAGTTGTACTTTATTTTTTTCGATCACTGGCGAACGCCCCCGCATACCGTTAAAACTCCTCGCGCAAAGGCAATTTTTTGTGTGTGTTTTTTATGCGTTTGTTGTTATTGTGTGTGTGTGTGTGTGTGTGTGCGTGTGTATGTGTGTGTGTGTTGTTTTTTGTCTTTTTGAATATGTTGTTTTTGCATGTGCTGAGATTCTCATGAAATTTGCATACAAATTGCGTCTGGCGCTGGGCGCTATACAACTGTTGTACAGTAACGGGGGGGCGGAGTGGCCCGGAATGAGCCTGTGCTCCATTTATTGGAGCAGCCGCCCCTCGGCACAGGCCGCCGCTCCGCAACGCACCAAAGGGTTAAGGTTACCAACCACAACAAAAACAACAACAGCATCTGGCCACTGTCAATTATGTGGGCTTCTATCAATAATCAGCACTGGGCTGCCCCCCTCCCCCCTGTAACAGTCTGGGCGGTAATCATAAAGGGATATACTCGTACTTTTATCAGCGCACTTATCATTCATCCGAGCGAAAACAACAACAGCAATTTTATAGTCAATTCGACGCTTTGTGATTACTTTGAATAACCTTTCAATATTGTTCAATTTTCAAATAGGATAAGTCGCCAGGTAATGCTCTAAGTTTTGGCTTAATGCTACACTCAGAGAAAAATCGAAACATTTTTTATTGAAAATAAGCTCAAACGTTGTTGAAAACCGAACTAGGTCGAAATTTAAAACTTTTATAGCACGATTCTTCTTTAATCTCAAAGTATCCTACATGAGACTTAAATACAGTACTTAATCTATAGACCACTGCTCTAATTTTCAGAATGACCCATTTTCTAATGACTGTTTTCACTCAATATAAGAGTTTCTTAATTTTCCTATACATATCCCATATACATATGTATATTTTATAAGTTTTAATTAAGTTTATAAATAAAGCAGCTATAGATATGAAATAGGTTTTCGCATGCTTCCCACTTGCCAGTTGCCACTTTCGTCTTCCATGTTCCATCTTCCACTTAGCGTCTTCCGTCTGCTTCTCCGTCATGGGTAAACAGCACAATTATCATAGGTAAACAACAAATAAATAGAAGAACAGCAACGCCAATAAAAACAAAAGTCAATTGCGGCGCTTTTTGTGGGCTTTTGTTTTTGTGTTTATTTTAGACAGCCACTCGGAAGACACGCCCACAGCCAGTTTGGTGAAGCAGCCCACCCACACAGCGCCCACTTGTAGTAGAATTCCCTTGAGTATTACACACAACCAACACCCCATGCCACCCACTCCATTGAAAGCCGCCGTCAACTTTTGCCTCAACTTTAAGTTGAATTGTTGGCCAATGAAGTTAAAGTTGTAATTGTTGTTGTTGTTGTTGCCGCTGCTGATTGCTTAAAATTCATAATGATAATAATAGTGCGTTGTGCACTAATTGCAGCACCAGCAACAACAACAACAACAACAACAACAGCAGCAACAGCAATAGCAATTGTTCACTTGCACTTGGCATCACTTAAGTCAACTGCAAAAACTTTTGCGCCATTCGCGTCATTCAGATAGAAAAGAGCGTAGCACAGTTAGAAGTACAGGGGGCAGGGGAAGGGGGAGTTGGCATGGCATTGCAATTTCTCTCTCTCACTCTCTCCTACTATCTCCCTCTCTCTCTCTCTCTGTCTCTCTCTGTCTGGCTGACTCATTCATTCAAGCATTTTGCCGCGTGCATTCAGGCAAAATTGTTCTACAAAGATACGAGGCCAGACAGTTGGATTCTGAAATATTCACACACACACACACACACACACACACACACACACACACACACACACACACACACCACATACCCCACACACACGCATAGAGGGAAAGAACAGTTAGTGCACCCAAAGCCAAATGCCCACACCCATTTCTATTTCTATTCACATTCACATTCACATTCGCATTCGCATTCACATTGAAGTGCACTTCATTGCCGCTTGTCGTCTGCCCGTTTAGGCGGCTTCAGCTGCTGCTGCTGAGTCCTTGCTGCCAGGACGGGCTGCCTCTACGTCCGTCCGTCCATCCGTCCGTCCGTCCGGCCGTCTGTCTGCCAGCCTGCCGGCGCTGCTTAACTTTAACTTGAACTCTAAAATAACAACCCGAGTTGTTTTTGGCTTGTTCAGTTTTCGTATAATTTCCTTGCAGGTATTTTCATAGCTCTCATCACGGCGCCAGTGCCCAGGCGACAGACCCCCATTCCCGCCCCCTCGCCCCCGCCGCGCTCCTGCTGCTGTTCCTCTGCCCGTGGCTGTGCTTGTGCCGGTCCGGTTTCTCACATCCGCGCACTCAATTTGGGTCCCATCCACTAGGCATGTGAAGGCGAGATAGGTGTTAGTGTAAGTGGTGCAAACACGAAGAGAGAGAGAGAGAGAGGGGGGAGTAACGGAGCAGCAGCAGGACGACATTGGGTAACAATGGCAATAGAAGCGTGAATGGTATTCTAGACACTAGATACATTTTATTAATCTATAAGCACACATATTCTCGCTTTCTCTCTATTTAGAATCTGTTTAATACATATAATCAAGGGCTTCGTTTTAATAATAATAATATGTATATAATTGCAAAAATAATTTAGTGGTCTGGTTTATGGTTTGTTAGCTATGCCTTGTCCTTGTCCTGGCCCACATTTATTTGAAAATTATTATTTGAAAATTAATTTATTGTTAATTTATAACGAGTTCTCATGAATGCCGCCTCTGCGATCAGGCAATATGAATGTGTTCAAAATTACATGCGCATATATTCAAATCGACATTGTCTTAGTTTCGGCTGATTTTTTTGACAAATAGTTCAGTTCAAGGTTCGATTCGTGATTTAAAAAAAAATGAATTTAAAATTTTCGAAGCGTATTTGTTAAAATTAAATTAAAGTTTCAGCTGTACCCATTTATTTGAGAAATACAATAACGAATCAACTGAGTATCCTATCGTGCTCACTTTACAAAAAACTAAAGAAAATTAGCCCAAGCTTTTGTAAATATTTTTTCATTATGCATTATTATTATTTTAGCTGCAAGATTTAAATACTACTTGGTTAAGGGATTGGCGCTTTAGCCGGGATATGCCCAGAAGTACAGCCAAGCCAGGGACTTGAACTTAACCCGTCGACGTACACAATAGATCAGATATTTGAAGTTCTCTCCACTCACTGCAATGAGTGCATTCGTGAGTGTTTGTCGCAGCTTTCTTCCATGTCGCCTTTCTCTTCTACTTGAATCTGGCTATTTGGCTATCATCCACATTCTGATCGTTTTTGTTTAGCGCTGGCCAACAGTTATGGCTACTTACCATGGCTTTTTCTCTCGGCCCAAGCCCAAGCTCAAGCCCAAACTCAAACTCAAACTCTCAAATCAACCCCCAGTGGCTCCCACGCCCGCCCTTACCTTATCTGCCATCTACTGCTCTGGCAAGCAATTTCAATGAAATCAAGCAAGCAACTGCAAATGCTTTGTCCTTCCTCCTTTGCCATATCCTTAGCGTGAACCACGCTCATTGTCCTTGTTGTCGCCAATGTTGTTTTCCCTGCTGCTGCCGCTTCTGCTGCTGCTGTTGCCCTGCAGCAACATTGGCATTGCTTCTGCTGCTGCCGCTGCTGCTGTTGTTACCTGCACTCAGCTCTCTATTATCAAGCAGCTTTTATATACCCTCTACGGGTGATGTAATAATTTTTAAACTGATGAGAAAGACAATCACGAACTAAGCGCAAAATCTGCTTTAATAAAATAATATCTAAAGTTGTAAAAAAATAATCTAAAGTATAAAAGTATGGCTTTTGTCTTAATAGAAACAGAACAATTGATAATTCTTGAACCTTTCGTCGACTTGCAGGTTTAGTTTTAACAATAGATATAATATTGTATAAAATGAATTAGGTAACATTTTTTGTTTGTTGTTGTTATATTAATTAATTATGATTTGGTTTATGATTTGATATTAATATTATCAAGACTAATTTGAATTCTTTTCCTATTGCTGTCTTTGGTTGATTACTCAGTGCATGGCTTGGCCCGAGCAAAGCCGAACAATTTACTTTAAATTCGCAAATATTTTTATACTTAATTTGCATGAAATTGTTCAGATACAAATAGATATTTCATTAGTGAAATGTGCATGCATTTTTCGTCATATTTCAAACGCTTGTGAAAAGCTTAATTAAAAAAACAAGCGCAACCAGCTGCAGCTCACTTAGTCATTCAGTCCGCCAGTCAATTAGTCAGTCAATCAGTCAGTCAGCCAGTGCACAGAGTCTCATGGCTGCAGATGCAAGTGCTCTCAAGTGTTTTTGTTTTACACCTAAATGACATCTATCTGCTTTTCATGTATAAGTACAGGGTAGCTTGCGCTCTCTCCCTCTCGTTCTTTGCATGGATTCAGTTGTTATTGCTAAGCGTTCCAAACGCTGGAATATTCCGCTACCTTCGGCTGAAGCCCCACTCTCCACCATTTGCCTCTGCTCTCTTTATGCCTTTTCCATCTAGCTCCGAACTTATGTTGTCATAATAGCACCACCCAACAGCCCCCCTTTAGACCAAGCCGTAACGCTGCCCCCTTCTTGCCAAAGGCGGGACGTAATAAAAATAACAACTTAACTAAGTAGACAATGTTTCCAATGGTGTGCGTGTGTGTGTGTGTGTGCGGGTGTGTGTGTGTGCGGGTGTGTTTGTGCAGGTTGCCTTGACAATCATTTAGACTGCGGCAGTGCAGCAGCGCTTGTCAAACTGTAAGCAGCTTTTGTGCTACGCCAACAACAACAACAACAACAACAAGTGCATTAAAATGTACACAAAAAAACCAGCTAAAAAATGCCACAAAAACACAACAACAACAACAACAACAACGTTAAGCTGTGCAGTCAGCAATTGCGTTGCTGCTGGGCTTATATTTTGGTTTTATCTAAGATGAAAAATCTAAGAGGCAGGTGGAAAAGAGCGGGCCCGGAGGAAGCGGCTAAAAAAAAGGACAACATCAGCTTTGATGAGTCGCCGCACCTTTTGCAGTTTTATTGTGGCCGCCGTTGCCATTGCCAATGGCTTTGGCCACTGCCGCTTCAGCAAAACGATAATCCAAGCCATGGCCAAGAGCAGCAGCAGCATCAACAGCATCTGTTGCTGGTGCTGGTGCTGTTGCTGGTGCTGGAATTGCCGCCGCCGCTGGCCAAGTGCTTAATCCTTGTGCGGAAATAACGTTACGCAGCAAAGTCCCAGTTCTCAGTTCTCAGTTCTCAGTTCCGAGTTCCGAGTTTTGAGTCCTTTGCTCGTTGCTGTTGCTGTTTAGTTAACTCAATAAATGAAAGTGGGCAACGACACACACACAAACACACCCACACACACACACACACACGCGTGGGTGTGGGGGCCATAAAATAATCTTTTCTCTGGGCTTGGTTTTGTTACCATCTCGTTTTGCGTTCTTGCGGTCGGTTGCGCTGGGTGCTTAGGAAAAGTGCTGACATTTGCGCAAATTTTCTCATGCTCATTTACTTGTTTACGTTATTTCTCATTGTCGTGTGGTTGCCGTTGTTGTTGCTGCTGCTGCTGCTGCTGCTGCTGCTGCTGCTGCTGCTGCTGCTTGTTGACAATTACACAAAAACTGTTAGCATTTACCACAAACATACGGCCACTGTAAGCCTCGAGTAGGAGCAGCAGGAGCCGAGGCTGGTCGGTGGTGACGGTGACGGTGACGGTGACGATGACGGAGATCGAGCAGCAGCAGGCGGGGCAGATGGAGATGGAAATCGCAGGGAGCAAGCAGGCGACCCACTGGCCAACGACTGCTACGGACGACAATGGCGACAGTTTCATGTCAACAATTTTGGAGCAACTAAATGGACAACAGTCAGCACTTTTCGCTCGTAAAACTGGGCATAGTATGTGTGTGTGTGTGTGTGTGTGTGTGTGTGAGCCTTGCCAGGAGACTGCCTAAAGCCATAGTCGTGGCCGTTCCAGTTCCAATTCCATTTCATATTCTCTTACCCAATCCACGCCTTTAGCGAGTGTCCATTAAAACGTTAAAAGCTTCGTGAAAAACGCATAAAACTATTCGCTGCTTCTTCTTACTCACTCTGCTGCTGCTTCTTCATTTTCTTTTAGCCCGGCAAATGGGTGTGAGAGGGAGGGGGAGGGGCATTCGCGCAGGCACTCATCAACTCAGCACAGCTCGTGGACCTCGACTCATCTGAGCCAGCTATTACTTTTTGGCAAGAAAGCATCATTAAAAGTTGAAAAATCAGCTCGCAATGTGAAAGGATTTTCACGCTGGCATTTTCTTTTTATTCCTCCTCTTCTTCTTCGCCTTCTTCTTGCTTAGGAGGTGTTGGCAAAACAAAAAATGGACAAACTTTATATGCGAAAAAGCCACAAACCGTGTAATTCAATTAACGTTCTCCCACTAATAAGTTTAGCAAAACAATTTGCAAACAATGCGAAAAGAAGAAGATCAGGTTTATACAGAGCGAGCAATGAGTTGGGCATATAAAGAGCTTCTAACAAAATATTGGGTGTGCAACTATAAACAATAATAGCACAAAAATGTCAGACAAGGTAGAAATTTTTCTGAACAACGAACCTTTTCTAAGGGGTACTTTTTTATATTAAAGAAAACTCTATCTAAATAGTAAAAAATTACATATTCTTGTTTTCAACTAAATTTTCATAAAACTTGTATTTTCCATATTGGATTTCTAACTTTTGAAAAAAAAATCTTTCGAAAATAATTAACGGGGGGTAAATGATTTTTTTTTTTTTTAACAAAAAACAAATTTATCTTTATGACTAAATGTCAGCTACATTATCGTTAAGGTAAATTAATATTAACATTAACACAAATTCACAGATAAAGAATAAATTTCTGTTATTATAATGCGGAATGTGATGATCATTGAAAACGGCTGCCACACATTATTTTCCAACTACAGATTTTCCTAATGCCTTTGGCCTTTTTAAAAATGCACCTTCATCTTCCCCGTGCCATGCCCACATCGATGGCTCATCAATGTGGCTGCAGATACGAAAATAGTTGCCACACGCCAAGTAAACAAAATAATTTATCATGTCGGTGGGCGGCACGCGAAAAAAAGGAGACAGAATCAGAACTAGCTAAAAGTAATTCCGAAGATGGGCAAACGACCGGCCACGCCCAAATCCGCAGCCCCTGTGTAGCTCCAGCATGAATTGCGTTCCCTTTGGCCAACTATTGAACAGTCACTTAAATGAAAATATAACGTGCTGGAACTGTGGCCTGACTAACTACGAGATACCCTGTGCAGGGTTTTAAATATAAAATAAAGATAGCTTGATAAATAGATAGATAATAATAAAGATAAACTATTAATAAATATAAATAAAGAATACATTTTCTCATGTAAAAAATCAAAGAAATTATTTAAGATATTTGTTTTTCAGTTATTAATCAACATAAGAATACAATAAAATGTTAATATCATGAGGAATTAAATTAATTTATTTAAATAAGAGCTCATTGAAATATGTTTTCTACACGCCTGTGTGTGCAATATACCCCAGCAGGCCTTGGACAACAGGGTAGCAAAACCAAAGCAAAACTTTGACGCAAACAAAATTAACGGTAATAACTTGGACTTGGTAAGCAGTTTGCTAATTTGCGCTGCATTTGCATGTGTGTGTGTGCGTGTGTGTGTGTGTGTGTTGGTAGGTGTGTGTGCGCGTGTGTGGGTGTGGCGAGGACTCCCCGTGTGTCCGTTTGTGGCATTTGCAACGCGCTGCGCGCGTACCAAATAACCGTAATGAAGTTTGCAAAGTTTTTGACACATGCGAAAAAGATGTCGATGCAGAGAAAAAAAAAGGAAACGAAAGTGAAGATGGGTCACATCGGGGGGCGGGGCGGGGTTTTGGTGGTGGACGCTCCTGTTGTAAAAGTGTTTTGCGCGTAGCCAAACGACAAGCAAATATTTGCAAAGTGGCAACAAAACTTGGCCCAAACTTGACGACCGGCAGCAAGTGCAAGGACAGCGACCGCCGAACAGGACATCACAGGACGCGAACGTTTCCTGCTGAGCTCGACAATTTTCGTAGTAACGCCCGCTGAGTTTTTGCCACTTTACAGCAAACACACACACACACATACACACACACACACACACACACGCACACCCGCCGCACAGCACTTTGAGGACCGTTGTTTGTCGCTTGTGTTTTTCTTTTTTTGTTGTTGTGCCCAAGCAAAAATATTATTTTTATTAATGCTCGGTCGTCTGGATCGGGATCTGGATCTGGAGTCCGGTGGCATCTGTGCTGCCGGGGTGAAAATGTGTTTTATATTTGTCAAATAAACGCACACGAAAGTATTAAGCATTTTTTTTTGTGCCCCTCTTTCTGTATATTTTTGTTTTTTCTGTTATTTTTTTTTTTATTTTTTGTTATTTTTTTCTACCGGTTTTTATTATTTCTTGTGTCGCCGACGCCGCCGCCGCAGGAAGCGGAAATCGTGCGTGTAATTGAACGGACATTGAATGAAACTTGCGAAGGCTGCGACGACCGGCGACGCCCCATAGACGTAGACATGAAAGGGGAAAAGGGCGGAGACGTGGGCAAAGCGGTAAACGGGAAATAGAATATGAGTACAAGCGAACGGAGGGGGCGCGGACAGGCGAAGGAATGTGCTTACCATTTGTGGTCAATTTTACGTGCGCTGTTAAAACAAAACAAGCGGACAACCAACGGCCAAGAGATGAAACGATGCAAAGTGGAGCAGGAGGAGCGGGAGGCGAGAATAGACGCAATATAAATGCGAACACAAATAAATATTAAGATGGGGCCAAAGATATTTGCAGATACACTTTATTTTATGCCCCACGCTATCGTGAATTTTGCCATATTTTTTACTGCTTCTAGTGCGCAGTGTGAAGGGGGGGGGGGGGGGGGGGGCTGCAGTAGAAAGCGGTAAGCGTTGGAGCAGAACAAGCAGCAGCCGCAGTCAAAGCAGCAGCTGTGACCGGGCAACAGCCCCTGAAGCGATTTAAGATGCGAGAGAAACACCATTAGAAAGTAAAGATCGATTAAAATAGGTATATTTCAATATAAGCCTGTGGTATATTTAAAAAACATAATAAATGATTAAATAAAACGTTTTATAATAAGAACTTTTAAGAAGTAGTTAAAATACATTTCGGCTAGAGAAAAATCACTTTGAAATTATTTCTAGTTATGCACAATAAATCCTTGATATAAAAGGAGCTTTGTAGTTCTAGGATGCTTGTAAATGAAATTTTTCAAATGTGACATTGCACTTGTTAATTATTTGCCGATTTATTTAAATATATTTGAATGGAATAAATCTTAAATGATGCAAAGGACATTTCGGCTTTCAGAGTTCTTTTGGCTTGGCTTTATTGTTGTCCGTTAGTCATCTTCAATTATAGAAAACAGCTGCTGATACAATTCACTTGTCAAATTCATTAGACAAATGCACGACTCTGACTCAACTGGTAAGCGAGCGGGAACTGCGCGGGGGGTGGGGGTGGTGGAGGTTGCTGGCTTGCCTGGAGATGGAACTGGAGCTGAAGATGGCGACAATAAATAATACCGTATGGGGAAATCTACGCTCATTTTTCAAAACATTGCCGCGGGCGAACGCCGGACAAAATGTTCGCTTATGGGGTGGACCAAGCAGACGTTGAAAAGAACGTGGGCGCGCGGGGGGGTGGGGCGGAGTTGTGATGGCGGCCATGTAGGCGATGTATTAACAATGTCAACGCCGGCGTTGGTCTTCGACTTTGCCGTCGCTGCCGCAGTCGAAGTCGACGTCGACGTCGCCGTCGGTGTAGTCATCAACATTGTCATTAACGACGACAAATGTTGCCGTCTTTTAGGCGTTGACATTTGATAAATTAAACATTTTTGTAGAAAGCCGCTTTTGGCACTGGGCGCCCTCGGCTGCAACTTTCCTAGGGACTGTCGCGTTTTTTTGGCACTTTGTTAAATACATTTGGCTTTATTTGTTGTTGAACTCATTGTTCTGGCTCCTGCTCTTCATCTCCTTCATGTCGAGTGTTGCGCAAATTAGAAAACACTTTTGACATTTGCCTTGCTGCTGTCTGCTGTCTACTGCCCCAGCCCCCCGTTTCCCTCTACCCGCCATCTTCCATCTTTCGTCATTTTGTTAATTGAGCAGTTGCGCCCGCGGCCAAAGCCAAAAGCCGCCGATGCCGATGCCGATGATGATGATAATGATGATGAGGATGATGATTATGCTTACAGAGCTGTTGATAATCATGATGATGAGGATGACGCTGATCCTAAAAGACGACGCCTTCAAAGAACGTAAACGTTTTACGTGCGTGCTTTGATGTTGCCATTTGACGTGGCCCAAAATGTATTTAATATTTATTAACAGCTTCTTAAACTAAAGCAGCTGCACAAGCCTTGGCATTAGCACAGGATTCAAGACCTATATACTTAATTACATATTTACGAGCACTGTGGCAGATTGGGGCGGGGCCGGGGACCGCACTTGCCGCAGGAGTAGAGATTGTAAAATATCAAAAATATTTTAAATAAACAACTAACATTAGCATAAGTGAAAAGAGCGAGAGTTGCAGAAGGAATGAGATAGAGTGAGAGGCAGATAGATAAAGAAAAGGTAGAGAAGGTGTGCGCAAGGGTTCTAAAAGTGTGTGTTTTATATTTGAAATATTTGTAAAAAGCCCATTCGTTTGCTTTTTCGTTAAGTCATGAATGTGTTTAATTTGACTTTTGTATCTTATTTTAGTTTTAGGTATTTGTTATGTTTATTTTAGCGTTCCCAAAAACTTTTATAAATCTATCGAAACTCCCTTCATCAGCTTTTTGCTGTTCAGAATTAAATAAAAAAAATAGTTTTCTCTGAATAAGTTATGTTATGTAGGGTGTTAAGGAATTGATTACAGCGCACCTGTCAGTTGAGCTAGCCTGAGCCAAGCACAAATCTAACCCTTATGTTAATTTCTATCTACTGCAATTGAACAGACCAAAATTCAAGAGGTACATGCATGTGAACGATATGTTGCGAGAATTAATCAATATTCCGATGCAGACGAAAGCAGACTGAATAATCGCATTAATGCTCGTGACCGGCCACTGCACCGGAATTGGTCTTTGGCGGCGAAAGGCAATCGAACAATTAAACTTGAAATATGATAGTTATGGGCTTAAGCGCTGAGATGAAGGCGAACCGAATTAGGTGGCAGGTGTGCACGCAATCCGGCACAACAGCCGAGCTCATTCTATTAAACTATAATCTGCATTTAATACGCTCAAAGCTTTTGTTTTAAGCTGGCACTCGGGTTAAAGGCACGTTGGACTGGAAATGTGAAGGGCATGAGTTTTAGTAATTTAGTCTGGCCTTTGAAAACAGATTGAAATGCAAACACACTGTAAATTCTCATTGCCAGCAGTCAACTAAATTGCGTGGGCTCAACTACATAATCACACACACACACACACACACACACACACACGCAGGCACAAGAATGCGGCTGTACATTGCACGATTCCAGTCCGGAGCCCAACTGATGGGCAAATGTTAAATACAAATAGAAAAAAAAAAATAGATTGTGAAAACAGACGCTGATTGCTTAAAGCCAAATGCAATTTGGAGCTCAATGGGCGCTCATTACAGCTAGTTGCTGGTGCAGGAAGCGGCTCCCCTCCCTGGACGGCAAATCTGATTAATAATTAGAAGCAAACAAAGCGGCCACTCGCCGCGACACGGCACGTTCTGGCCATGTTATCATTGGGCTCGGTTTGCTTAAGCCGCGCGACAGTAAATTAAAAATGTCCCCAGGGCCATTTATCTAGCAACGACAAGATGATCAATGCGCCCATTGTGCCGCGCGCTGACGGCAAACTTTTTGACCAAAAACCGCGGCCGGACATTTTTAAATAAACTCAGCGCCAGCGCCCGTTGTGGGGCTACGGTGCTGTGGGGGGCGACGGCCGAGTTTAGCCTGGCCCATAAATCCTTGAGTATATTAAAAGCCCAGCGAAATGAGTTCATACGTTTTGCTAAGCGCCCGTCGACTTTGGCCAAAGGCAGCCGGAAAGTGAAAATGAGGCTGGGCCCATTGCGACGCGTCCCCGTTGCCAGCGCAAGTTCTGGCTTTGGGCTTTGATAAGATTAAAAATCCGCGCTTCTTTGCGCTTTGCGCTTTGTGCGGCTGCAGCCGCAGCTGCAGCTCAAACGCTGGCAAACAAATCAAATTCCATTGAGATGGCATTGGGCTAAAGGCAACATTAACTGCGCTAAAGCCAACTTCTTCAGTTGGCCCTTCAAGGCACTCGGCGCTGAGCCCTGCACAAATCGTAGCATACTTTTGTGCGCGGCTCGAACTGCAACGCAACACGACGAGTGCCAACTCGAACATGTTGCAACTGTGGACTGCGATCCCGAGCAACTAACGAACTAACGAACTCATGCAGTCAGAGAAAACACACAGTTCTATATTCAAGTACAAGTTAATAATTTGTTCTAACTTCAAATCGAATTGTTATGTGCTTGAAATACTAAGAACGCTTCGTTCTTGCATACTCTGGAGTTGAGTTTAATTTATTTTTAAATTTTTGTCGCATTAACTAAATCAAAAGTCGTGAATTAGATTTAAAATACGCCTTACAATAATTTCGTACTTAAAAACCGCTTAACATGCTCTCAATGCAAGTACAATTTTTTTTTTTTTTTTAGAAATTTCAGGCAATTTAGGGTTTACAATAAACGTTCATTAAATAACAATTCTGTTCGCATCTTAAGAAATTTATATCTTGGCCGCACTTCGACAAAGCTTGGACTCGATTAAGGTACACAATTCTTGGTTTTTTCTCCAAGTGCACCCCGACTTTTAATCCAACCCAAGCAGCTCGCCTCAGCCTCAAATCACCAAGTTCTGTGTTGATTGTGTTATTTCAATATCTGAAATAAAAAGCTGTAATTACAGCCTGCACATTATGTTTCTGGTCTAGGCAATATAATTGTTAAGTCGGAATTTGCAGCTCTTCCCTTGCTTCTGTTTTCGCACTGACTACTAATTATCATTGTAATATTAGTAAAGAGCCAAAGCCACAAGCTTACTGCTATAATAACAGGTAAGGGCATAAACAATGATGAATACGCAAAATTACCCGAGTATTTATTTGCATATATTTTTTATTTTTATATTCTTTATTTTATTTATTCTCTTTATATTCTTGTTCAGCATCAATGTGAAATATTTATTATATTGCGAGAACAATAACAAGTTCCTTTAGATTTTAAAAAGACTCGATTTATATTTTGCTACTCCTAAAAATTCCAAAAATCCCCTCTTAGATTCCATTTAATGGTCATTTGACCCAGACTAAGTGCGTAAGTAGAATCGAAATGCCTAAAAAAGAAAACTAAGTTTTTGTATGCTAACAAGCTTGGATTTGGGAGAGGAGCAGAGAAAGCCTGCTGTTATATTCGTGTCATGGCCTACGTAAATCAATGAAAGAATTAAAAATGATTGGAAAATGAAGCAGGCATATGAACAATGCCACAAGATTTGGGCCGCTTACAATTGACATTGACAATTGCAGCCAGTGGCAAAGGACATGTGTAAGCATAGACGACAACTGTGGCTGAGCACAAGAATCGGAAGTGCGTCTGCCACCTGCCAGAGACTCGTTTTGGGCCAACGAATTTGTTGTTATTCTGCATATGGTTGTTGTTGCTGCCTGGCTGGCTGTTCATGACTTTTAGCTCATCTTCTAATCGGTTGTTGTTTTTGCGGCTGGCCTATCAAAAACTTGACTTGGCACGCAAAGTTGTCGAGTGTCATCTGCAGGCCACACACACACACGCTCTCTCCCTCACTCTATCACTCTCTGTCACTCTCTCTCTCGCTCTGTGTGTGCTGTCAGGACATCCGGTATAATAAATTGTAATTAATAAATCAAAACAGCAACTGTCCGGCAGCAACTGCAATTGCAACGAGCCCAAATGGACACTCCACACAGAAATCAAAGTACACACATGCTGTCAATGGCTCTGTGCGTGTGTGTGCGTATGTGTGTGCATGTGTGTGTGTGTGTATGGCTTTGTCTGTTAGGCCAACAAAAATATTTGCCATACGTTGATTTTATTTTACATTTTCGAGCTGCTGCTGCTGGACAAAGTTGCATTTAAACTTTTGTCTAATAGAAATTATGACATAACTTTGTTTTTGGCATTTTCAGTTGTTGTGCGACCAACACACACACACAAACACACACACACACACACATACGAACTATAAGCGAGATAAAATTGCTTTTAAATTTGGCAAAAGTCGCTCTCATTAACGACCTCCCCCACCCCCGCCAGCTCCCTTAGCACAGTTGGCCGGAATGGGGTGTGCCAGAAATCAAACGGAAATTAAAAGCCAACCCCCTGCGTTCCCCCTTACAGTCCCTTACAGCTCCTTTCTCTAGGGGGCGCACATACAGTTTTAACAGCGGTCTAAGCTCTCTATGCATAACGCATCATTACGCCAGCAAAGTGTGTGTGGGAGGGGGAGGGGCGGGGACAGCGGACAAATGGCGGACTAAAAAATATGTGAGCACATGCGAATTTGAATTTCCATACCAGCAGCAGGCAAAGAAAAGCGAAAGGACACTGACAGCGGCCAGGGACCAGAGACCAGAGACCAGAGGCCAGAAGCCCAAGCAAAACAAAGAAAATTGCTAAATGCTGGCATAAAAATGCGCCACATCCTAGTACACACAAACACACACACACACACACACACACACACACACACACACACACACACAGCGCGACATTGAAAGGCCCAGACAATAACGGACCAGCGGATGTAACGCAAACAACATTTGCCCAGCAAGTTTTGACGGACCCGGGGCCCAGAAATGTGCGCCAGCCAAGTACATTAGCTAACTGACCCAGCACGTGCGAGCCTGCCACAGGGTAGCGGGTTCAGACTCTACCCAAAGGAGATTTTAAAATCGTATATGTATTGTAAAATATCGTTGAAAGATACATCTTCGACTTTTCTTTAAATTTTCTTTATTTTCTTATATCTAATAAAAAACAACTTAAGTTAATTAGAGAAGTTAATGCAAGAATGAATATTATATTTAAATTATATGAGTATTATGTTTGGCAAATTAGAGATTATAATAAAAATTCTTGAAAAAAAATTTGTTGTTCTGAACTTTCGAATGTTTCCATCTGGGCCGTATTTCGACCACGATTGCACTTGATCTAAGTACAAAATTGGTTGTTTATTCTCTGAGTGTACTTATCGAAACAACAATACGTAATTATACTAACAGAAAAATAGCAAAATAAAAAAGTCTGCATTTAAGTAGCGAAAAATGCAGTTTCAGTTTTAACAAGAGCGAGAACCAATATACTCAAAGACATACCCTGCACTGGAATTGAAGTCGAGCCCGACGTTGCTCAGTTCACAGTTGGCAATTATTTGCGAATATATTTAGAGAAGCAGCATAAGAAAATATATTAATGATGCCCAAGTTAAGAACAGGCAACTGTCTCTGCCATCGAAGACGGATAAACGAGTGCAATCGGAACAGTTGTTCTTTTCACCCATTCAATTTGTGGCTGCTTACTGGCAAACAGAGTATTTGCACAGTCGTTGGGCTTATGGGCATGTTTATGAGCAGCTTGTTTTGCCTGTGACAGGAGACGATGGCGTTGTTGACGATGATGACGACCATTTTTGTAGCAAACCAGCGAGTTTCTTGTTAGCCAGGTTTCCTCTATTTTGCCTTACTTTTTCCCTCTTTTCGCTGTCTTTTGTTGTTGTTGTTGTTGTTGTTCACGTTGTTATTGAAGCGACCCTTGTGCTGCACTCTGCCTGGCCAAGCTGCTTGGCCAGGACTCAGGACCCAGGACTCGGGACTCGGGACTTGGGACTTGGGACTCCCCCTTCAATTCAGTGTCGTCCTTGCTGTGCAATGTTGTGTAGTTAATGTGGCGTTCTAAAACGCAGTAGCAGCCAACGTTATAATATATGTAAACACTCAACTGCACGCACACAGCAACAGCCACACTCACACACACACACACACACACACACTTGACTACGCAGCGCTATTTGTGTCGCATACCTTTTTGCGTATTTTGTCGTTTGTTTTCGCATTTGCTGGCAAAAAAGAGAGATGAAAAGAAAAGGCGACTCTTAGCATAAGAGTCTTCACCTCTCTTTCTCCCTTTTACTCTCTCTCTCCCTCTCTCTCTCTCTCTCTCTCTCTCTCTCGTTTGTGTGTGGTTTATTGGGTGTGTTTGCAAGTTCATTTTTTGTGTGTTGTTTTTTCTTTTTAATTTTTTTCCTGCTCCAACAAGTGCTAATGTAAATGTTTGCCAATTGCCAGCACCACGAGAGACAGGGATAGCCAGAGTGAACCGTCAAGAGAATGCGAGAGAATGATAGAAAAGACAAAAAACGAAAGAGTGGCCACTTGAGAGTTGCCCGGTAGCTGCTTTATACTATCTTGATCCCTGATCATTGGCATATTTGGTCGTGTTGCTCTTCGGGCGCTGGCAAAGTTTTCTGACAAGCAGCTAACACAGCAAACCGTTGTAAAAAGGGAGAAGAGCAGGCAGAACGAGAGAAGCAAAAGAAAACAAGTGAGTGTGTGCACGCCAAAAGGCGCTCGACTTATAGTTACCCTGTTGCCTGTTATAAACAGCATCCGTACCCATAAAAACCCAATTAGGCTGTAACTAGCACGGCTGCCTGACTTGGAGATACCCTGTAGCCAGTTGCAAAGTACTTATTAATTTGTTGTGAGACTTTCTGGATTCAAAGAAGAGTTGTTAAAATTGAGATTTATTAAAAAAATAAGTTGTTTTTAACTTGGCGAAAGCTAATTAAATATATGAAAAATATATTATTAGGTAAATGGTAGCACTTATTAGGGTAAATAGGTAAATATTATAGGTAAATTCAATAAATTGTAAATAGGACAATTCGTTCAACCAATCAGCCAGACAGTCAGGAAAAAATTCTATTTATATACATAGATGTAAATTAAATTAAAAGGATCCCAATTGCCTCCATTTAGCTGATATCGCTTGTTTGTGGCGCTTCTATGAATACAGGGTATTCAAAAAATAATACTGAAGCCCACCCACAAAACACTCGCATATATTTCACAGACTTTGTTGTTGTTGCTGGCGCTGCTTTTGACAGTTTTGTGTACTGTCAATTTGAGCAAAGTGTGTAACGCTGCTGCTTATATTGTATACACACACACACACACACAGAGAGAGAGACAGGAGGCATGGCGATATCGTATTTGCTTTGTGTGCGTGTGTGCGAGTGTGTGTTGTGCCTTTAAAAACATCTTCAATTTTTCTTGCCTGCACGTCGAGTTTTTCTCTGCTCGACATTCGTTTTTTGCACTTGGCCCCTTGGCGATGCAGGGTGGGCACGGCGTGCGAGGAGGGATTGAGCCCCGCCAGAAACTTGTATTTGACAGACCCTTGTCTTCATATGTGCCACAACTATCGTCGTCGTCGTCGTCGTCGTCGTCGTCGTCGCCGTTGTCGTCTGCAATATCCCCTTGCCAAGCCCCGCCCCGCAGGACCGCACCGGCTACAGCCTCGTGCTCATCCTTGTCGTTGTCCTGCTGCTCGTTATTATATTCAGTTGGCGTTGTAAAAAAATATCATTATATGCGGCATATATGGCGGGTTTGTATAGCCCCCCTTCCCCCCTGCTGCCTGTGTCGCTCTCCGCTCAATCGCTACTGAGCACTGCATAAATTGTCGCTGTGGGGTTGCACAAGCATATAAGCTGGGCGTGGCAGCGGCAACAGCAACAGCGGGGCGCCTCTCAGCCTCTGTGGCAGCACATTTGCACTGCATGATTGATCGTTTACAAATAAGCAAGGCGAGCGCTAAGCAGCTCAATGCTTTTCGGCACGTGAAGCCGGTCCACGTTGGGCGCCAAGCGTTCGACAAAAAAGTACACATTGCAACTGATAAGATAATTGGCAAAAGTTTCGCAACTAGAAATGGCAAAAAAAAAAAAAAAAAACGAGCAATTAAAATGTGTAGAGAGTTCAATGAAGATATAAAAAACAATCTTCAACTTAAGTGTCGGACGCAAAAACTTTTCGCAATTCAAAAAGTACACAAAATTTAAATAGATCTGTTAAAATTCGGCGCCATTTAGGGCATAAACAGGCGAAATTGCTTGCGTCCAAATGTGGGACGAGGGCAACGGGCAGAAGAAGCTGCGAAGAAGTCATTTAGCTTATTTAGCGCCCCTCATTGGGCGCCCAACGTGAAATACACACGTGTGTGTCTGTGTGTGTGTGTGTGTGTGTGTGTGTGTGTGTGTGTGTGTGTGTGTGTGTGTGTGTGTGTGTGTGTGGAAGGCACATAAGAAAGATGTAAGCGTAAAATAATCAAATTGTCAGTGGCAACCGAGCAGGCAGGCAGCGAATGTGGCTGTGGCAGGCTTACGACTACACCCAAGCTATTAGATGGCTAAGAAGAAACCCTTTCCACACACACACACACACACACCCGCAGCAGCCGCCACCGGTGCCCGATGCCCCACACGCCCCACACGCCCCACCCCTGCACGCCCTCCAGGGCGCCATCAAAATAAATGCCTGTCATTAAACAAATTGTCGCAATAAATCTGCGCATTTCAAAGTCAGTGAAAAGTAAAAGGCAGCAAAATGCTAAAACAAAAAAAAACGAGAAAGAATAATTATATTTGGCGTGCCGAATGTTAAATACCCTCGCACACATATGGTAGTATATAGCAGTTCGAAGATGATAAAATATTCGTTATATATTAGGAGCACGCAATTGCCAAGCTTGGTTACAAAATCGTGGAAAACAAAAGAGTTTTTATGCACACACTCATTTTTGAGCAGTCTCACATTTCGTGAGATTAAATTATAATACCTTCTGCAAGGGTATACAAATATGTGTTAGAGAGAAGGCAAAAAAAAAGAAATATTTGCCCCGTTTTTTCTGGCGAGCGCCGCTTGGAGTGGTTTGGGGGGCCCGCTGGCCCGCTGGCTGGGCCCCATCATTAGCGTTTCGTTAAGCGCTTTAATTAACTAATAATCCCCAGCATTGAAAATTTCATTTATGCTCGCTTCTCACAAATTCCAAACAACGCAAAGTGCGCCCTATAAAAATTCTATATAAAATTCCAAATCAACTTTTGTACCCAAAGAGAAATATCGATATACATTGATGTACTTTTTATATATACAATACTAAATACCTATATATTTTAGGGCTTTTTGTTGTTCTTTCTTTTTTATTTATTTAATTTTTTTTTTGGTGCACCGCAAATAAACAAAACACAATCAAGTTGACAAAAGGACGCTGCTCAAACAGCAAAAGCAATTAGAAAATGGCGGCCAAGTTAATTAAACGCCATAAAAACGACATTTTCGTTAGCTGTGGTTGTTGTTGTTAGTTGTTGTAGCTGCTGCTTAAACAGAATGTCGCTGGCTCAATCTCAATAGATAGAAATCAACGTCAGAAACGCTAAGAAAGGCATAGAATAAAAAAAAAACACGCGCAAAAACGGGGAGCATAAATTAAAATACATAAACCATGCGAACGGCTAAAAAACAAGGCCAAGGCAGCGACTCAGACAGACAGAGACAGCGAGAGAGAGGGAGGGAGAGCCAGCCTCGGCACATACATCACCCAGTTGTAGAGCTGGGCGGCGATAAGATGGCATTACAATAAAAAATAAGTTGTTCGGACATAAAGAAAAACCAACAAGGGCCAAAGACAACAACCACACTCTGCAGGCAGTTCACGCAACACAAAGCGAGGGGTAGAGAGGGGGGGGGGGGGGTAGCTGCTGTGGTAGAAGTGGAAGTTGGCAACAAATTTATGAGCAAATTAATTGAGATTGGAAACGCAGAAAGAAAGCTAAGAAGCAACAACAAGCTGGAGGAAAAAAAGTCGAGGACAGAAAAGGGACACCAACACCAGCCCAGGACACCGGGGCACAAACAGGACAAACAGGACACGGGACACGGGACAGGGGACATGGACACGCAATGCCAGGCGACAGCACTACGTCCGCTTGTTAGTGGCCGCTGTCTGAGGATGTTGAGGCTGTGGCTGTGGCTGTGACTGTGGCTGTGGCTGTGACTCTGCCCCACTGAAGGGGGTAACGTGGCAAGGGGAGGAGGCGGTGGTGGGTGTGGCTATGTGTGCCATGGTTATGGTTAGTGTGGACTTTGAGTTTCCAACTTAATTGAGAGACAAGTCAATAAACAGGAAGCGAGTGCCAAGCTAAAAGTCGAAGCAAGCCAAAGAAAAACTCCAAAACACGCGCAGAAAAAAAGCACAGATGAAAAGCAAATACATGTGCATGCGTACTGTGTGTGTGTGTGTGTGTGTGTGTGTGTGCGTGTGGGTGCGATTGAGCATCAGCCTGAGCGACTGGACAAATGCGCTACACAACAATGCAGGCAAAGAGCGTAAAACAAATTGACTTTTGTTTTTGTATGAAAACAAAGAGATATATTGCCTAAAACATATTCAACACTTCAAATTTCAAATTATTAAAAATAAAAGAAACAAATGTTTTCTCAAATAAATAAAGAAAACAAGAACGTCACAGTCGGGCGTAACCGACTGCGCAATACGCGTTCACAGCCATTATTTGTACACATAAAAAGAAAATAATAAAAAACATTTCAAAAATAAATAAAAAATTTAATGCAATAGTTAAAACCAAAACATTGCAATACAAATTATGCATCTTGGACAGGGACTCGAATGTAGCACGTACTGCGAACATAGACAGCAGCTAGCAGAAAATTCCCATTAACACAGGATTTTTTTTTCACAATTTATTTTTCCTATTTTCCAAATTGCAATAATCTCTCACACTGTTTCAGTCTATCCCTCTCTCTCCCTCCCTCAGCATTTCATTTACATTTACCCTGCATGCCAAGAATATAGTCACCGATTCGCTGGCCCGCCGATTAGCATGATATAGCTTTATAGATGACGTCGCACAGTTGCCCATCAAATTGAAGTGCAGGGAATTTGCCGAGTCGTGGCCAATGCAAGCGCACAGTTTGTTAGCCAAATGGCTGACGCTTGGCCAGATAGGTTCACCGGGCTGTCCGGCCTGCAACGGTTGCCATTCAGTCGGAGGCTGTGTCCTGCGCCAGCCAGGCTACGCCCGGGCTGCTGAGGCGCAGCGAATGCCGCACAAAAAGGAGCAAGGAGCTGGCTCCACAATAAACAAATAAACCCATAAATCTTTGCCACTAAAGTAATGCGCGCTGCTCGGCTGGCCGTTGGCCGTTGGCCGTGGCTAAGACTAGCGCAAGTGGGCGGCCAGGGGCTGGTGGGCTGGGCGGCGCGACTGCTGCCAGGACTTGATCGTCGCTGCAAACAAACAAATCCCGTTGTCTACATAGGCGACTGTCATGCATGCCAATGTCTTCTGCTAGTTGTTGTTGCCGCTGCTGCTGCCGCTGCCGCTGCTGCTGCTGCTGCTGCTGTTGTCGCTGCTGCGGCTTTGCGTGCTGCTGCAATTTGTGGTGTCGCTTGTTTGCTGCCGCCGCCTCCACTTGATCCATTATCCTTAACAACAGCGTAGCGCGGCAAGGGGCAGTGGCAGGAGCAGAATAGAACCTACTGCTGCTGCTGTGTGTTGCTGTTGTGTTGTGTTGTTGTTGTCATTAAAATTCAAGGCATACAAAGTCATTAAATTATACGCGACATCTTTTGTGCGCACGCCAGGCTGCGTGGGCGGGGGCGGGGGCAGCAAGAGTTGGGCGGGCGAAAGTGTTGGGCGGTCTTAGACAGATTGCCATTGTTGTTGCCGTTGCTGCTGTTCGCGTTTGCTGTTGTTGCTGTAATGTGGAAGTGAGCTGATTTCGCAACGCGTCTCGCATACAACAACGCCGGCAGCGACGTCAGCAGCGGCGTCGACGCAGCGTCGTGATGCGATTAAGCAATCAGCCAAATTGGCAGCAACGCCAACTTGAAAGGAAATTACAAGGTGTGGGTGGGTGTCTGTGTGTGGGCGTGTGCGCGAATGTGCTTGTGTGAGTGTGTGTGTGTGTGTGTGTGTGTGTGGGTGTATTAGCTACGTGTAGATGAATATCGCTGCTTCAGTTGCTCGCCTTGTGACGTCATGCGGCAAACAAACACACAAAGTCAACTAACATTATAAAGATATAAACAGCACAGAGAGAGAATGAGAGAGAGAGAGGGGGACAGAGCAAGCCAGCTGGAGATAGGGGGGGGGGGGACTGCGAGCAGCTGCAGTGACAACAAATGCAGTGTCAAGCGCAATGGCAAAGCACAAAACAGGACAAGCTGGCAGTGGGATCAAGGATAATTCAAACTCACACTCGAATCGATGTCTAAACCAATGCCAATTATCTTAATGCACAGCTTGGCAGATTGAGGACAGAGAGAGCGAGAGGGGGAGAGATTTATATTACCCGGGATAATTATTTTCTAAATCCGCAACAAGCTCAAGTTTTGTGCTTTTATTGTGCCGACCCCGCTGGATAAGTGGCACCGAGCAGCGGGGACATGGGGTCGGTTCCTAGGCTACGCTATGCATGTCGTAGCGCTGAAGGTCAAAGGTCACAAAGAACTCTCGTTGACCGTTAAAGATTATTATCACAATAGAAATGGTAATCATACCAATATATATACCCTAACAATAATAAAAGTAACAATTTTAATATTCTGACAAATAATAAAAATACAAAAAAAGTAAAAACTATCCAATCGGCTGTTACTGACAGTGCAATACTCGTTCCCAGTATAATACAACATAGCATGTAGCCTAGAACTGTTTTCTTTAAACCACAAATTTAAAAAATAACTGGCTACAGGGTATATCAAAGTCCAGAACTCTCTGCTAACGCATTCCCAACTATTTGATTCGTCCCATATTATTGTTTTATTGTATAGTTATTGAAATAAAAATACTTTTGATAAATATTTCTGGAACCAAAACGAACTATTTGTGATTTAATATACCTGAATATATTTATTTATGTTCTTTTTTAATTCTTACGTTACATTACATTTACAAGTCAAGTCAACTTCATGTTGACCTAATATTTGAAAGCTTCAACGCTCGAAATTGGATCAACAATTTCCAATTCAAACTGCAGCCGTAGGACAAAAGAGGATTAGCCTACTAAGTTGCATTTTATTGTCTTATCCTGCGGACCACAATTGACTTTTGTCTGCGACAAGTGGATCAATTTGTTTGTGTTGCTGTTGAGTCGGGCTCCAGTTGCAGATGTGGCCCCGATGAAGCCATCAAAAGTCGTAAACTGCGCGAAAAAAAAACAACAACAACAACAACAAAAACCCAGACGAAGCAGCTGCCGCTGCAGTTGCCACACAAACTTACAGCGAGCCGCCAATTTGCGTATGTGATGTGAGCAGGACGTGGGGCACAAGGGGTCCAAGACCAGAATCTGGGCAGCACTTGAGAGCCAATGCCACAGACAGCGGCAGCGGCAGCAGCGTCTGTGGAGCGCCACAAAACGATGTTTGCTATGGCAAAAGCGTGAGAAAAACAATAACAACAACAAGTTGCCCGAGGGATGCGGCAAGACAACAGCGACAGACAGCGCCACAGCGAGGGGGGCTCCGGGCGGCGGCAGGGGGAGGGGGGAGGGGTAGGGGGTGTAGCAGCAGATAGGCAAGAGGGTCGAACTGCGCCACACGCCAAGACAAATTATGCTGTTGATAAGCGCGACAATGGCGGAAGCAGCCCAACAGTGACAGCGATTGGGGGTAGCTAGGGCTAGGGGTGGGGGTGGGGGTGGGGGTGGGAGTGGGGATAGGGTATTGTAACTGATGCTGACACGCGCGCAACTGGCTGGTCTTTGTATGCCCTGCGTGTGTGTGTGCGTGTGTGTGTGTGTGTGTGTGTGCATGGCTTCTTTGTGGAGAGCCAACGACCCGGGATTGCATTGAGATTACTTGTAAAAGGTTATTTAACCCATTTAAAAAGACACACACACACACACACACACACACACACAGGCACACTCGCACACAGGCCGGCACACAAAAGGCAAGCGCAGCAAATTGCGCACAAGGATTAAGATGACAAGGATAACAACAAACTGAGAGACGGCGCAACATTTTGTCGATTGTGTTGCAAATTTGCGACTGTTTCGAAGTTATTAAAGAAAACTAAACTAAAAAATAAAGAGGAGCTCCACACAGCCCACATGCCAAGACGAACCAGATCTCGAGCAGAGTCTGAGAGGAGGAGATGGCGCCAGAGGGGGGTGGGGCAGAAGGATGAAAGGCGTCGCCTATCAAGTGGAGCATCTTAAGCAAGCAACGGCAATAGCGTTGAGCCGGGGCATCTATATAAGAATACACAAACATATACATATATATGTACATATATGTGTGTGTGTACATAAATCATCGAGGAGAATAAATCACAGAAAGGGCGCGCTGCGAAGTTTGGCTCGATGGTAGCCGCCAAACGAAATAGAAAATCTTTGGCAAAACTTTCGAGCTCTAAAAAATTATTAATAATGCAAAAGCAGCAGCAACAAGGGGCAGCAGGCAGGGGATCGGAGGGGGGGGGATGGTAGCGGACTGGCAAGCATACCATGGGCTCTGAAATGGAAACTGTACAAAATTAGAACAATTTTAATTGCATACTTCAATGTGGGAGTTTCAGGCAAATAGAACTTTAGTTTACATGGAGAGCGTAACTTTAGACAACTTTGGAACTACAAAAAAAAAAAAAAAAAACCCCTTATCTCGATTACAAATCTGTTTTGCGCCAAAAGCTACATTTAATCAAGTACAGAAATCTATTTTTAAAATATTCTTTCAATTCTTTTAGTTACATTTAAAAATATTTAAAAAAAAAAGGCGTCAGGGTCAAATGGTTATATTAAAAACAAACATTTCTAAATGTTTCTTATAAATCTTAATAAAGTTCAACATATTCAAAATAATAAAAGAAAATATTTCTAATACTAAAAACTTTTTTTTAACTTAGAGGTTTTTGTTTAAGTCGAATTTATTATAACTTTGATCCCTTTGCAATTTGCAGAGTAGTTTTTTAGATTTAGCTTTAGGTTAACTTTATCCAGGTACGTATTTCTTAATTAAATTTGTTTGTCTATATTAATTTATTTTTCGTGGCTTTATTTACCAAAAAGCACCAACAAAATATTGAATTGCAAAAAAAGAGGATCAGTTTTTAGAAAAATACGTTCTGTGAAAAATGCGTTTTTATAAATTACTTGGACTTATTTTTAATGGCATTTAAAATGGTCTATATTTAAACATCAGCTTGATAGCCAGGTGATATATCTATAGCCGTAAATAATTGATGTTCTGAAAATGCAGCCGCAAATTCAAATTAATCACAGGGCATAATATGAATGAATAAATATGCGAATCAATTTGCCGATTGGCATTACACATAAATTAAACGCTTCGCAAGTGAAGCGGCTCCTGTTGCATTTGCATTAAGGGCGATTGTTTAATCGCTATAAATCCAGTTTGCCTCCATAGTAAAACGGCCACAACAACTTAAAAGTCGTTTGGGCCTTTCACAAGATAAAAGCGTCCCCGGGCCAAAAAAAAAAAAAAAAAAAAGTTAAAACAAAAAAACAAAAAAGCAAAAAGAAAAGACGACAAGCCGACAGAAGCAATGAGGGCAGCGATAAGACGGCGACGCCTACGCCGAGGACATCGGCCAGTGGCAGGACACCAGCAACATGCAAATGAATCCCGACTCGAACTCGAACTCGAGCTGCGGCTTTAAGCGGCTCGAACGTACCGCCACCCCGTCCGCCCACCCGCAGAGAAAGCGCGCGCGAGTTTTAAATTTATGCAACAGGCTTTTGGCCCATTTGTAAATTATGCGCTGTCATAAAGCAGCGCAACGGGCTACAGCTACCAGTTGGCCAACACGCAAGGGCAGAGGCAGAGACGGAGACGGAGACAGGCAGCGGGACGGGGCAATAGACAGAGACGGGGACACTGTCCAACCGGTTCGATAGTGACGCTCGGCGACGAAAAATTATCGAGCCAGTTGCCCGGTTGCCTGGCTGTCTAGCGAACGGGGCGAGAGGAGGGATGAGGAGAGTGAGAGGGGCGAGGGGGGGGTGGTTTGTGCACGATTGAGACAAAGGCTCGGCTAGGGGCTGGGAACGACAACTGCCAGGGCTGCAGCACGTACGGGCATATAATTTTTGCCAAATCAGAATATTTATGCGTCTAGCCGCGCAAGCCGAGACACAGACTGCGAGGAGCACGGGTGGGCGCGGCGAGGGGGGTTATAAAAAGAGTGCGAGAATCAGTGCATAAAAAAATTACAGCACGCTTGAAAAAACGCGACAAAAACACGCAATGGATATGACTTTTATACAAAGACCAGACCATGGACACGGGACGCAGGACACAGGCCGCAGTGCACAGGATTCACGACCAGGCGGGACATGCGCGACGGCCGCTGCTGCTGCTGCTCATTGAAACGCATTTGCACTTCAGCCGGGCCGCAAACACAGCTTTTGCAATTCGCTAACAAAATCACTTTCAATTCAAGTTCGCCAAATCAAATCACTTTTTCAGCAACTTGTGATGGAAATAAGAAAAAATTCAAAGAGATAATATTTAAAAAAAAAAGTCTAATTTTCAATATTTGGCAGTATATATATATATGTATTAAATAACTTTAAAGTATAATTAATAAATTAAAAATGATTTCATTCAAACATTATTAAAAATTTTCAAATCCATTTATTTTTTCAACATTTTTTTGATGTCAAAACTTTTGGCATGAATTTTAAATCAAATAATTATTTTAATAAATAATTAAATTCAGTTTAAACCACGCAAACTTATATAAAATGCCTTTCGCAAATATTTTGAGCGAAAACGTTTCGCAGAACATCTGCGAAAAGTTGTAAAAAAAACATCAAAAATGGAAAAATAATAGTTAAAAAAGAAATGCGCACAGTTTTTGTCACCCGTCTGCGAATTAAAAAAAAAAAAAAGACAACAACGCCAAAGCCGTTGGAGGCGTTCGAACGGTGTCGATGGCGCGAGCAGTGGGCGTGGGCGTGGGCGTGGACGTTTGTTCAACGAGTGGCAACAATTTAAAACGCTGCTGCTGCTGTTGTTGTTGTCGTTTTTGTTGTTGTTTGTTGCAAACGTTTTTGGCACTTTTGGTTTGTGGCCAATTTCGGGCAGCGTGCGGCTGGAGGCGTGGTCAAGGGCCTGCCACAGTCGCCGTACAAACATGTGGCAATTTCTGCGGTTGCCAAAGTTAAAAAACTTCAAGTACACCGCCCCCCCGTTAATGGCCCCCCGCTTGCCACTGGCCGTATTTAGTGTATTCGACTTTTTTGCGCCCTTTTAAATTTTGCCTTTATTTTCATTTTTACTCCTTTTGGCTGTCATTGTTTGTGCGCGCGCGCTTTGATTTATATTTAATTCAATTTTTATTGTGCTTAAAAAATGTATAAGTTATTGCATAACAAACGACGCTGGCGGGTTAAGGGTCGCTTTCATAAATTGGCAGCCACCTCGCTGCGTTTGACAGCAGCCAATGCAAATAGTGGTCCTGCGACCCGGACGCCGGCTGCGGTCGCCCGCACCGCTTGCACCGCTCGTCCCAAGGGCCGGCGCAGTTGCCGTCGTTACGTGTCGCTGCCGGCCACAAGATGTTGACAATGGCAATGAACGTGGCAACGACGACGACGACGATAACGACGCCTATCGCCTGGCCTGCCAGCCAGGGCACACATGGTCAAGCCAACCTAATGCCATTGAGACGGAGACGTGAGAAATTCACCCAGTATCTATGTGTGTGCGGGTGTGTGTGTGTGTGTGTGCGGGTCAAATGACGCGCGCGTGATATGACAACATCCGGTAAATAGGATTAGTTATAGTGCACACAGCCGGACAGCTCGAACAACTTTGCGAGCAACAGCTGCGTGCGCCACGCTGAAAAGTATGCAATGAAAAGTGCAAAACTTCTTCGGCGCAAAGTGCGTGCGTGTGCCGGCTAGAGATGAGCGCGTGAGCGGCTCGTGCGTATGGGTGTTAATGTAGTAAGCAAAGCTACTCGCATTTGAACATTAACATTTATTTGTTCAGTCTATCGCTTAACTGGGGTTTTTGATATTTCAAATCTTGTACACTCTTTTTTTAAATTAATATTAAAACTGGTCAAATAAATCTGAATTAATAAATATTAATAATTACTCACAATTTCTAGGTACTGCAGATTTTGCAATATTTTTTCTTTATGCTGTCTACACGATTCCTTTGCTTTTACTTGAAACTTTCACCGATTCACTCACGAGCGCATCACTAATATGTTGCTAAAAACGATCATAATTGGATTATTATTGGTGTCCGCTTCGTTCAAACGTGATGTTGGTAAAGGAAGTTTTTTTTTAATCTGGGGTATAAATATTTACATAGAATTTGTCAACTATATTCATTAACAGGATACTTTGTCATTATATAAAGTCGAATTATTTATTTTAAAAAGAAGCATTTGTTAAAACTTAGTATGTCTCCGCTCCCAAAGAATCAAACACTCTTATCTATATTTTTGCATCAAATCTCTTTTGGGTTTTAAACATACTTTAACCCAATTCAATAAATACTATATAGTTATTACTTACTTTAATTGTTTAGCTATGCAAATATACCGAGTACTTTAGCTATATATCTTCTTATATATTAAGTGAAAAGAGAACTTACACTAAATTTTAGCATGTCGTAATTAAGCAATTTCATTAATTGACTAATTAATTAACATGCCCAGCAGGGTATTAAATCTTCGGCAGTCCAAAAAAAAACATATATTCTGTTACTTATTCATTTTTATCTGTTTTTTTTTTTGTCACGTGCCCATCTCCAAGTGGTTCCAAGAAGCGCTGCCTTCAGTTAACCAGCACACTCGCCCACACACACACAGACACACACACACACTAACACACATTTGAGTGTGGTTTTTTTTGTTGCTGTTTTTTGCTGTTTGCATAACCAAGTTGAGTTGCTTGAACGGCAAGTGTTGGACTGTTCCATTCATTACGTAATGTGGCGCGGGTTTTATGTCTTGGCCAAAGGCGGGGCAAAGGCAGGGCAAAGGCAGGCGGGCGGGCAGACCGCAAAATGGCAGCTCACCCGCATTCGCGTCTGAGAGGCCGCCAGGGCATTTAAGTCACGTAGCCATGTTGAGTAATGCGACACGTTGCCATTGATGGCCCGTTGACGATGAAGTGCAAGCTGGAAATGGAAATAGAAATAGAAATGAAAACGAGTCATAGTCTCCGCTGTGACATCATGTGTGTGTGTGTTTGTGTGTCTCTGTGTGTGTGTGTGTGTGTGTGTGTGTGTGTCTGTATTGCCATTGTGACAAGGACGCTAAAGTCAAGTGGCAGCCACGTGATAGCTGCTGCGGGCACTTGCGACATTGGCGCCTGGCCCTGGCCCTGGCCCACGTTCCCGCTGCCAGTTGGTGCGGTTGGCGAACATTTGTTTACTTTTGATTTTGCGCATTGATTAGCGCCGTCAGCTGCCGTCACTTGCCACAAAGTTTGCATATTTATTATGCGCTCGATGCTCAAACATTGCGGCCGCTGCGGTCTCATTACCAACTAAAAACTTGGCTAAAAGCAGCGACAACTAAAAAATGTACTGCAAACGTTAGCTCCAGGTGTGGATGTCATTGTTGGCCTTGTGCTGCTGCCGTCGGTTGTCGATGGTGATTGCTGCTGCTGCTGTTGCTGTCGTGAACAAAGCCACTTCGAGACTGCTGCTGCTGCTGCTGTCGCAGTCAAGTTTTGCATCAATAACTACGCATTTTTATTGGGGCAGGGTTCGGTGGCACGGAACTGCAGCACAATGCAGGGAACAACCAGCGCACCCACAGCCAAGTGAAAGCTCTAATCAACAGGCTTGCAGGCAGCCAAGCCAAGGCAAAGACACCCCACCTCCTGGGGTGTGGCAAGCACAGGTGCGTAAACAGAAACCTGTTTAGTTCTAAGCTCTTGGCAACGAGTTGCGAGTATTTTAACTATTTGATGAGCTTTACAACGCCAGTTTGCCAGTGTGACAACTTACCGCCGACAGGCACTGTAAAATGGGATCAGCTGCCTTAACGTAATATCTTCCTATTCATATTCTTGTTCATGTTCATAAACATTTTCTTATGCATGTTTTATATATCTGCTATATATATTTTTGTAGTTGTATTTATATCTATTTTTATATTTATATTCATGGTCATATTCGTATTCATATATATATTTATACATATACAATGCATATTTATAACCATTTTCATATTCATACTTTTAGACTTATTCATTTTCATATTTCTATTAATACTCGTACTCATGAATATGAATATGAAAATATTCATACTTTTAGCTTTATTAATTTTATTTATTTATATAAATTCTAATAAATTCAATCTAATATTTATATTCACATATATTAATATAAATTCAAAGGCATATTTATTCTTATATTCATACTTTTAGTCTTATTCATTTTTATACTTATATTAATATTCCTATCAACCTAATATTCAGATTGAAATGCATACTAATATTCATATTAATATATATACATATATATATATATTTTCACATATTGATTGGATATTCAAATGTATATTAGCACCCATTTGTATACTTTAGTCTTATTCATTTTTATACTTATATTACTACTCGTTCACATATGCATATTCAGATATATATGCATACTAATATTCATATTCATTCTCACATTAATATTAACACACGCACAATACTCATATTTATATTAACACTCGTACTCATACTCATATAAATATTCATATTTATATTAGCACTCACATTCAACTTAATTTCAATCCTAACACATTTAGTTTATTTATGTCCCTCGACTAATGGGAACCCCCTTCGATCCCCGGCTAGAACGCTAGTGCATTCACATGCCGGCTTTACCAACACTTAATTGCAGTGCTTGAGAAGAGGCCACACACTCGGGTAGGCTGCTGTTGTGCTTATCACTCGACTGCCAGGCGGTTTGGGCTTAAGATCGGCAGCTTGCATCGAACCCAGAAGCAGTCGTGTAAGTGAACGAGCTGACTCGAAACAAGGGAATGTGTTTAAGCAAATTGCAATGGGTGTATTCGTGAGTGCCCTGAGCTTTTAAGTAGCTCACACAAATCGCTCTATTCCAATTACCAATCGCAATAGCAGTTGGTCACCTTGGCGAGGAGCTGGCTGCCAGCAGCGTTCAATTTGCGGACACGTAAGAATATTATCACCGAGCAGAGCAGATGAAATGAGCGATAGAGAGAGGGAGAGTAGGCAGAGAGAGGAGGCAGGGAGCTGCCACGCTCAGCGATAAGCCGGGCACGTCGTCGACGTTGTCGCATTTGTCGTCATCAGCTCCTGCTCGGCGGGCGCACACGTACGGCATATAAATAACATTTCGATTTGCCGTATGACAAACCGAGCCAAATGCCACAAATTATGCAGCGAGCAGCACCGACCCCCCCCCCCCCCCCCCCCCCTACATCGTTCCTTACAATTCGCTCAAAGCCCCACAAAAAAGGCAAACATAAAAGAAATGTAAATCGAGGCACTTGACATTGCGCATACGACGCGTGCGCCTCAGAGCCCTCGCATAGTTTTAAATGCCGTCTTTGCCATTTGACTTTGACTTGAATAGAAGCAGGACAGAGGGGCGGGCCGACGGCCGCGGGACGAGGGACGAGGGGCAGGAGCCAGTGAGTGGCAAAGGTTTTGTGAATTTCAGTTGAAGTACACCATTAGCGGTAGCAAGGACTAATAACAGTTACCGCAAGTAGCAGCTACTAACTGTAGTTGCACTAGCCGAAATGGCTCCTGATGAGCTCTTCAGCTGCCGAAAGGAACCCAGCTCGTCCGGAGCTTAGGCATTAACATAAGCTCCGCCCATGTGCGCCCTTGAATGAGCCACCAAAAGTTGGGAGGCGAGATAAACGGGCGTATAAATATGTAAGCATTATTAGCAGACAAATGATGCTCTATGAAGTCACAACTATGTGCGGCAGCCAATTGAAGCGTGTGTACACTCAGAGAAAAACAGGTAGGCATCATGTGCTTGAATTATGACAAAAGTGGACATTTCCTCAGCTTAGAGATAAAACACTCCAACTACAGAAACTTTTTTTTAATTCCAGAATTTCTAAATATACAAAGAAAGCTGTATCCAGAAAGCTCTGTGCGATATTTACCGATTTAATTCTTAAAATCTTAACCGCAGGCATTTCAGCAAATTATTATATTTTTGCAGTCCTCGTAAGATGAGGTGTCCGAATCCCAGGCTAGTGTATGGATATAGCATTTGCCTAAGCCGTAGGTCATAGCTGCCAGTGTTATTTCAAAATAGATCGACTTTAAATAATAATAATTTAATGTTTTTTCAAATAACACCGTTTTTTTTGTTGTATCCAAGTAGTCGATGCTTAAAATATACATATAAATATACGTATTGCTTTTCCAGACTTTAGTAGCACTCGAGACGCAGCGCTCAGCACACAACAGTCAAATTCTGGGAAAAAAAAATCGTTCAAAATCTTTTAAATGAAACAGGCGAGAACAAATAAAATATACTTCGAAAAATGTAATTTCAAATGCTGATACTTTAAAATACATGCACACGCTCACACACCCACGCACTCGCAAGCAAACACACACACACACACACACACACAGGCACACACACGTACGTTCAAGCACAGATACAATTGGCTGGTAATTGTTGCAGGTAAGTGAGATTAAGAAAACAAAAGCCTTCCAGAGTTATTCACAATATTCAATTAACCGCAATCTTTAGATTGCTAACTTAATGCTGCTCACTAAAATAGATCCTTACTGGAACCGGATCGATTGGATTGTCCTTACCGATTGATACGCTGATGACTCAATTGCCTCTACGAATGTTCCTCGAATACTCTATGTAAGTCGGCAAATTAATCGAGCTTTCCTTTAAATAATGCCCAAAAGAACACGAAGGTTGTTTTTGTGTTTGCAGTTACTCAAAACATAAATCAAGCATACATCAAGCATAAATCAATATACTATTTGTTCCATATTCATGTTCACATGGAACTCAAATATATATTATTTATAATATACTCCCATATGCATATATGCCAACCAGTCTGGAAGTGGGTCTAGGCAAGTAAATGATTTAAAGAAGCCTTAATTCTTGACTGCTGTCACCCCGATTTGATCTGTAGATCGGCTTATTACTTAAACACACATTTCATTTGTGGCTGGGACGTCATCATACAGTTCAAAAAGTTTTACATTTATTACGCTAAGCCTTGAAGCCCGCCTAGCTTGGATGAGAGAATCAAATAAACTTGGCAAGCCCGAACAAGGATTGATTGAAGGAAAAAATAATTACTCATACCCGCATCAACGTTTTTGCAGACACATCTGGAATTTAATACACACATGCATATATGGGATATGTTTATATATAGCTTGTACTTCAACTTTTACATTGTTACTCAGTCGTTTCTTCAATACACTTTTGCTGGTCATTGAAAGGTTTTTTGCATTTTATTCCAATAACAATTTGGACTAGCAGCTTAGCTTGTTGTTGTGGTTTTTGTTGTTGTTTGTGCTTCGGTTTCCATTGTATCTAATTATTTATTGTGCTAGTACATTAACAAGGCCAGAAAATCAATGGGAATTTCTATTAAATGTCAACAACTCGGCCTGACCTTCATTGTTGTCGCCCAACAGAAGAAATGAACAATAAATTGAATATTCTGTGGACTGTTCCGGCAGACAGCAGCGGCAAAATGACTTAAGAGCATTAGATGAAGAGGAAAGGCACAACAACAAGAATAACAACCAGAAAATGAAAATGAAAATGAAAACTAACAAAACAAATGTCACTAAATAAGCCAATGGAACCTAATGGAAATGTCAATCGCAAGATAATGTTTTATTGTCCCATTGAAATTATTTCAGCATTGTTATCAGCCTCACTTATACAATGTGACCGTGACTGTCACCGTGACTGTGACGGTGACTGTGACTGGTTGTGACTTTGTGCTTGAGTGCCAGTGCGAAGACGAAACGAAATGGATTGCAAATGTTTGATACACATTTTGTATTATATTCAACTTGATCCCAAATAATTGAACATACATTTGGCTCTTGATTACATGTGTTCACATTTTTTTAACCGAAAGAATTGGGTGGAAGTACGCGACTGCACGATGCTCTGTTCCAAGCAGCTATGGAACTTGTTTTGAATTAAATTAAATTATGAGCATATTTATTTGTAGTCTAAGTAATTGAAATTGTGAAAAATAAAAAGTATTAGGTATTAAATTATTATTGGTTTGATCTCTAAACAATTCAGTGTTCAAGTGTTGAGCTGACTTTAAGATAAATCTCAACTTGAACTGAAGTAGATAGAATTAATATAGATAGAATTATACACACATCCAATATGCCCTTTTACTATACTATGGTACAGAGTATAATGAGCATATAGTTACACGTAGCAAAATAGAAACTCTTGGCTATGATTATGATGCTGAAATAATGTTTAATGAAGCTTGATGAGCACTTTCCATAAGAATAATGCCACAAAGTGCAATACTTGACTCCGACTAGAACTAGCTGCATGGCAATGGCACTGCCAAGGGCCAAGGGCAAGGGCAGGGGCAGGAGCAGGGGCAGGGGCAGGTGCAGGGGTAATAGGTGGGGTTATGGGAATAAGCACGGGTATGCAGCCTTATGGCGTTCCATTACCTTGACGCAACTGGTACAAGCTCGTAAGCTACTTGGGAAATGTGTTGCATAGTTTAAGGCTGCACCAAGAGACGGCGCCGGGGCAGGCGGCAGTTTCAGGTCGAGGACCAAGAATTGAGGCACAGAGCAGCAGGAGCAGGGAACTGGGAGCTGGAGGCAAGCAGCAAGCAGCTGCCAGCGCGGTGGCTATCAACTATAGTCGAGGAAATTACTTTTAACATTTCGAATGCTGGCTGCCAGAAACTGAAAGGGAAAGGGAGGCTGGAGGCGGGGGGCAAGCCGGAGACGGCAGGCGGCAGCCGTCTTGAAAGTATATATTTATATATTTAAAAAAATAAAAAACAAAATGAAAGAAATAGAGCAGTCAGCAGTCAGGGACAGCTCTGGCGGAGCGGTTTGGGGCGGGAGGGGGAAGGAGGTCGAGCAGTAAAGTAAAGCAAATGAAAAGCAGGAAAATTATTTGATTTTTATGCATTTCACTTAAGCAGCAAAAAGGGCACACGAAACATGAACGGCGACGAGGCGCAATGGGCGACAACATGGAAGACAACGCGAAGGGAGCCAGGAGTAGGAGCAGCTGGAGCTGGAGCTGGAGCTGAAGCTGGTGCTGGTGCTAGAGCAAGACCTTAAGCTTGGCTGGATTCAGTGCCGGAGCCGGAGCCGGAGCTGCTGCCCGGGCGCCGCGATGTCTGGCAAGTTGCTTGCATTATAGATGAAGTTCCGTGCGAAAAATAAAGCAAATAAATGCAATCAGGAATAATAATTCGAGCAGCAGTCAAATAACTTGATTTCCCATAACGTTCAGCGCCTGCGACGCATAAATAACATTTTCAGCGTTAAACCAATACTGTCAAGGAGTAAGCCCGCCCCGCCCCACCTCCAGCATTGCACAAAAAAAGAGACAAAATGTACGAGAATGTGTCGACGTGTTTGGTCTGCTTGAGACTCATGTGCTCGGATCGTAAATAAAGCCAAAGCCTATCTTTAACGCCCCCCGAAAAGTATACAACCCCAGCGGCTACTAAACACGCATAAAACGCGATATGCTCAACTCACGGAATACCCTGCAAACAATGCTAGAAGTGGGGGCGTATCAGACATACCAATACCCTTTGCTCACCACTAATCTGTGTGCATAGCTTTTCAAGAATTATTTAACTGAACATTCCAAATCAAATCGCAAATCTGTTCGGTCTATTAAGCTTAAAAGTGTTTTTTTTTTAGCTAAGATAAATAAATAAAAATTTATTCATTTAGAACATAGATATTTAATTGTTATTGCTTAAAAGCTGAAAGCTTTTCCAATTGTTTCATTTATTATGTTATGTTAATAAATTCGGATTGTTAAACGAGATGAATACATTTTTTATTTTAATTCTTATATAAACAAATAAATTGTTTATTGAAATTCTTAGCCTTTTACAAGCTCGATTTTACTTAATTAAATAAATTCCAGTAAGAGTATTTATTCATTTCTTTGTGTTTTATAATTCATAGCCAAGATCAAAACCAACAATATTTAAATATTTAATCGCAGTTCACACAGAATTCCTACAGTTCGATTGGCACTTTCAACCAATGTGACTGTCCTTTTGGATTTTCGCAAAGGCAAAGTAATTGAATGATAGCTCACAATTGCTTATCTTTTATTTAGAATAACTTACGTAGCATATCCGCAGCTGCCCTGTGGGCATAGGGTATTTAAGCGCAAAAACTTTTCGGCTTATGCCGCAGGCCAATAGATTCTCGTCCTGCACTTTCCTGGCCCTTCTGTTGCCCACTCGCCGGCTAGCAAAACTTAATTATGCATGGTTAACACGAAAACTCAATAAATTTTCAAATAAATTCACAGGAAAACGTCCAAGTGTATGAGTGTGTATGAGTGTGTGTGTGTGTGTGTGTGTGTGTGTGTGTGTGTGTGTGTGTGTGTGTGTGTGTGTGTGTGTGTGTGTGTGTGTGTGTGTGTGTGTGTGTGTGTGGCCTGGGTGTGCTTGGGTGTGTGTGTGTATCGGTGTGCGGTCTATGTAAATTTTATTTGCTAAAGGATTTTTCATGAAGTTTCCTGCCAGCGGCGCTGCCTCCGTCGCTGCCGCTGCTCTCTTGCATTTAGATTTATTTGCGACGTGTGTGTTATGTAAAACCTATTAGAGCTCCGCCCGAGTCCAGGCAGAGGCCCAGGCACAGCTCCAGCCACCGGCACGGGCGCCGGCCAAGTCCTGGCAAGTCCTGGCAAGTGCCAGGCAACAGGCTCGACTCGGCTCACGTGTGCCACGGCCGACCATTCAATCTGCCCCGGGGCGCTCAACTGTTGCACAAGAGCTGCCGCCAGCAAAGACGACCTGGCCAGGACAAGGGCTTTGGCCCGGGCGCCTGGCTCCTGGCTCCTGGCTCCTGGCAACTAATCGCCTGTTGAAATGGCTCACACAGCCGCCAAAGTAAGGCAAATTTATTGAGTTCGCATATTGAGCAATGTTATAAAAATAATGCAGCAAACAAAGCCGAGCGGCGGCAACAACAATAGCCAACTGAAACTGAACTGTGTAATGGAGCTGGAACTGGTACTGGAGCTAAATCTGAAACTCCAGTTTGCCTGAAAAGCGAGCGCATTTGTCAGCAGTGCCAAATCAGACTTGGAGCGGCGCGAATCAGTTAAACAGTTCATATGAACCAAAAGCAGTCTCAAAAATAAAAATAGTATTCTAATATTAACAGCCGTCAGATATGCAATTTGGCATCTCTGGAACTCTTTCGTAGGCGATATCAAGGTCGGTGTTGGCCGGCAAAAGGCTTCTTCTAGGACCAATGCAAACTGCTGTAGAACGTACACACACACACACACACACGCACACCAATCCAGGGGGAGGTGTAAGACTCCAAATACTTTGCAAAAAGTAGCAGTAGCAAAAAGTGAAATGAAGCCGAAAAGCAAATAGAGCATAAATTACGCAAATCCAGCACGACACTTTACAGCGCAGACAGCGACGCCGGCAGCGGCAGAGGCAGAGGCAGAGGCAGCGACAGCGCGACAACACTGCCGGACACCTCAAACGTGTGTGTGTGCGAGCTTAAATA
>JAWNLD010000490.1:13230000-13317500 GCA_035041545.1 Drosophila colorata | reverse complement strand
TTTACACTTTGGAGACATAATCTGTCTAGCAAGACTTTTTAAATATGAGCAATAAAAGTAACTGTAATAATAATTTTAAAACTAAAATATTGATAGTCAGAATACCAATAATAATAAGAATAATAATAATAGCATGAAATTAATTTGGAGTAACTGAATAAACTAACAAATGAAAGTTTAACTTTTGCCCATTAAACCTTGACCACAAGTTCTAATCGGTTTCAAACTCATATTCATACTTATAAATATGTATTTTGCCGATTTTGTAAAATTTAACCGATAGTCACAAAATGCGTCAAAAACTGTATTTAATATCTTATTTCTTTTTTTTTTGCCCGGAAAATAATCAAAATCTTGGCTGAAAATCGACATTAAAATTTTCATAATATAATAAAAATAAAAATAAAAACATAGCTAAATTAAATAAAAAAAATCGTTGGCCAGGTAATATATATGCATGCATACATAAATAAGTATATATATATGTTGACAATGTTATTTATATAGTTTAGCTAAAACTGAAACATTTTTTGTTTTTTGTCATGACCAATAAATATCGACTGGTGCTGCATTAAGGTTAATAGGACAGCACAACTTGGCCAAATTGTTGAAGGTGTTTAGGCCGCCGCTTTGCTACTTAGCCAGCTGGTTGGCTTGCCTTGGCATGGGCCGACTTGGCTAGGAGCCTAATTAGGAGCGAGCCGAAGTCACGTGAAATGTTGCCATTGATTATGATGAGCTCGCACTGTTGGCGCTCTAATGCCAAACACTTTGGACTAATGCGTTGACTGGCCGGAACGGGCCCAATCGGTATGTTGGCGCGGCTACACAGGCCCAAGCATTGTTGCTATTATTAGTGCCAGGCCAACGGGCCGCACGCAGACACACGCACATACACACACGCACGCACACACACACACACACACACACACACACGGACACGGACACACACCCGCAGCAGACAATTTCCGCTGCACAAATTGGCAGCAACAACAATAGCAACATGAGCAACAGTAGCCGCTGTCTAGGCCCGTGTTGGCCAACGGGTATGGAGTGCTGGCTGCCGCTTTTGGCCAATGTAATTAATACCAACATAATTATATTTGGATAACACAAACGTAATCAAGATTAATTGAGTAACAGCAGGTAGTTTGCATAATTAGAACTCGACTGCCAGCGCAGACAGTCGCCACAACCACAGCAGCAGCAGCAGCAGCATCAGCAGCAGTATCAGCATCAGCATCAGCATCAGCTCTTGATGCTGCAGCAGCCATCAACGAGCAGCTTGGCACAACCATCGTTCATCGTTCATCGTCCAGCGCCCACAATTCCTTCAACTGGCCAATGGCAGCTGGCAACGGGCAACGGGCAACGGGCAACTGGCAACAGCGTTGACTGTCGACTGTCGTCGCTCCTTTTTGGCCATGGCCAAAAACATAATTTGCAATTTCAAATGACCGCCTCACTCACACACTCGCTTGCTCTCGCCCGTCGCCCGTCGCCCGTCGCCCACATCCTGACTGAATTGAGCTTTGGGCTTTGTGCTTTGGGCACATCATCATCATCATCATCACCATCGTCATTCTGAGCCCTGAGCATCTTCATCATCATCATCGGTATAGTTGCCCTGCTCAACTTCATATGTTTGCTATTGTGCCAGCTGTTGTTGTTCTTATTGCCGTTGTTTTAACTGTTGTTGCCTGGCCAACAGCTCGTTGCTGCATCCACAGCTTAATGAGAACATCTAATGACCATTGCACTGACCCACTGCCTAATGGACTCCCGTCCCGTGTGCAGTTGTTCAACACTGCCGAGCAGATTGTGCGGATCCTTTTTCAGCAAAAGGCCGCATTGCAATTCTTTTACCAAACAACATTTTTGCCATAGGCCAACGAGTTTTGCAGCAAACATCTATAACTAGCATTAGCATTTGTTGGTTTTTTTTTTTTTTTTTTAATTTTAATCCTGTTGTGCTACAAATGAAATAAGCGATTAAACGAGCTGTTCGGAATGTTGGCAATAACATGAACATAACTTCAGTATTTAGTACAGCAAAACTATGTACATTATATTGAAAATTGTTGCAAATACACGTAGTTAATCGAATGGTATTTTTGTTTTTATACACTGTTCACAAAGCGTACACGAGTATATTGGCTTTGTGCAATGTTCGTCTGTCCGTATGAAAGCATTTTTCCGCGCTGTTGAAAATTGAGATTTCACAATTGGAATATACATTATCTGATGAGCTTCTCTTAAGATCGTCTATTTCAAGTTGTTGAGTATTGCGCAGTCAATAACACCCGACTGTATTATACAAATTTAAAAAGTTGTCTATTTTCTTGGAATAGCCGTGTCGCATTAAATGCTTTGTTATATTTCAAAATAGGTAAAAATAATAATACTCGAGTCCTGTTGTTTGTTTATCGTTAATCACAACAGGAAATTATATTCCATAAATTGCGCACAGTCAATAAGAATAGTATGCAACAGTAATTCAACACAAAGACAAAAGAAATCCGTTGCCATGCAGCTGAGATTAACGGACCTGATACTACCTATTGTCCGAAGGGGGTATATGAAGCTGGCCGGGTGCAATCTTCTCCGGCAGACGCTCGTCCAACGGCTGGCGACCAAAAATCTCAAATTGATAGTTGAGGAAGTCGTAAGAATAGAGTTCATCGGGCGCCACATAATGAAAAGCCACCGGATAGTCCGACAGGCAGTCCATGCACTGAAGAAGAGGAAGAAGAAACGGTGACAGTGGACAACGAAAGTCTGAGAAGTGGATGCACTCACCGCTCGCGGATTGTAGAAGGCGTACTTGAAAAGCCAAAAGTCCATGCCATTTAACATGGAGAGCAGCTGCGAGAAGGGCGCCATCGGAAAGAAGCGATTGCGCAACTTTGAGTCGCGCGAATCGCCCGCGGGCACGCCCAAATTAAAGAGGCACGCGCCCGCCTCCACGTCCTCGGCGTGATCGTCCTCCTGCCGGCACTTGCTGCTGTCATTCAGGCCGTGCACAAACAAACGCAGCGCCTCACGACTGAGCACGTAGCCGCTGCCCCCAGACATGTACGACTGGGAGGGACAGAGACAGAGACAGAGACAGAGGAGGAGATGTAGATGGAGATAGAAATGGAGATGGAAATGGAGAAAAAGATATAAATGGAAATGGATATAGAAATAAAGATAGAGATACAGATAGAGATAGAGATAGAAATAGAGATACGATAGAGATAGATATAGAAATAAAGATAAAGATATCGATAAAAATAGAGATGGAAATAGAAATAGTGATAGAGATAGAAATATAAATAGAATGAAGAATGAAGAAGAATGAACATAGAAATAGAGATGAAGATGGAGGTGGAAATAAAGATAGAAATAGAGATAGAGATGGAAGTAGCGATAAAGGTAGAGATAGAGAAGAGTTAGAGATAGAAATGGAGCCAAAGATAGGCCAGAGCTATAGCCCGAACAGATTTACTTGCCACTTACTGCATTCCTTGCCTGAGTGTTGAACAGCTTGAAGTTGAAGCCAAAGTGAATGGGCATGTCCGGGGAATACGGGTAGAGCAAGTGTCGCAGATTCTCCACGAATACATATCTGGAGAAAAATACATGAAACTAGTTAAAAATAGAGGAAAATAGCACTTAGAGAAAAATAGCAAGCATCATTTTTATCAATCAGGTGCAAGCATTGTCAAAATTAACTTTACTTGAGAGCCAAATTTCCATTTAAGAACGTTTTCTAAAGATAAAACTTACATACAGTATTTTATCTAAAATGGAAAGGGTTGTACTTAGATTAAGTACGTTTGAAGCAAATTTCAATTACCAAAATTCTTGAAATAGGATTTTTTTTTACTAGATTTGCAGAGTTTTTTTTTTTATTCATACAACAAAACGAGCAAATATGAAATTAAGAATGATTCATACCTGAGAATACTTAGGAACAAAATGTTTCTTGTAGCTGAAAAACAAACCCGCTCTAGTTTCCCTGAGTATTGTATAGAAATTTAAGTCGACCATTAGATACTCTGTTTGCAGGTCTAATTGACCAAACACTAAATGTTTTCAGTATAAAATGTAATATGAATAAAAGTAACAAAAGCATACATGTAAGAGTGCTCAAGTGCCCGACTATGAAATACCCTGTAAACAACTCCGAGCTACAATAACAGACATTTAAAGCGGAAAAGTTATCGATAGTCTTAAGTAAATTTGATCTGCGTAAAATGTGAAAAAAAATATATTCCAAATTTTAAGTCTCACGCTCTTTAGGGCTCTGAAATATTCACATTTCTTCTCTTCTTCGTCTTCTTTGTCACATTGAAATCGGACACACTCTGGCTAAAAATAAGTTTTCCTCTTGGCAAACACTTTCTAACTTTATAAGTTAAGCAGATCCCCGAGCTTTGTTCATTTGCCACACTGGTCTTTTACCCGTTCACCTACGTATCGTCGTCGACCTTCATGAACCAGTCCGCCTCGTCCAGTTTGTTCTCGTAGATGTAGGTGAATGCCGCCTTTGTCTTGCCCCAGAGCACCTCGTACTTGTCCGGCTTGGTGAGCACAATTGTCTCTAGCTCATCGTCCGGCTCCGAGGTCATGAAGTAGATCTTGTTGCACCTCTTGCCCCACGTGCGCTGTATGTGCACCGCCCGGGATTTGTGGTTCTTGGGCGTGGTCAGCACCCAGCAGAGCACGCGCACCTCCCTCTCCAGCTTCGCTGCCAGCGGCTCGCTCGGCGCCTGTTGCCTCAGACCGCCCACCGCGCCCATGGTGGTCAGCATCATGATATCCCAGTAGGCGTAGAGCACGGTCAGCGCGGCGCCGCAGAGCAGCAGGATCAGGAGCAGACGCCGCCGCGACAAGCGGTAGACACTCGGCCGACCACCAGCCAGAAACAGATGCAGCTCGTCCCGTTTCCTGACCGTCGATCCGATCATTTGCACCAGCTCGCCCTGCTGCTGTTCCAATGTGATCTTGTGCTCCGACATGTTGACACTGACGCACAGTGCTGGTGGTGCAGGTGGTGCTGATGGTGCTGGTGCCGCTGGCGGGGCTGCCAACTGATAGCGCCTACCACTGAAGTGGCATCTTATCTGCGACATGCTTGGCATGTTTGACACACCGGTAATGAGTATTGAACCAGGGCAAGACGCAACCGAAAGCTGATAAAAGCCGCAGCCAACGTTGCATAGTTCCAACCTTAGCAAACCCGGCAAACGACCAAACAGCTCTAGACGACCTCGACCAGGGCCCAAGTACCCTACCCAAATATCTACATGTGGCATGCTCTCACTTTGTACCAACTTTGATAATAGATACTATTATTAGTAATTAAATAATTTTAAAAAATTAACAAACTTGAGAAAATATTGTAAAATTAAGTAATAAAAGGGTTAGTCTATATTAGATTTGATAGTTTTTTTTAACATTTGCGAAATGTGTGGAAGCAATGGGAAATCAAATAAATCATTTGCCAACAATTTCTTTGCTAGGTGCTACAAAAAAAAAAAAAAAACAATAAACAAAAATATAAATACGTAAATTGTTTGCTTTTAGTTTAGTTAAATACTTAAAATTAACATGATAAAAAAAAGAAACAAAAATAGTCTTACATATAATCAGGCAAAATTGATTTGCATTCAAAAGGGCTTCCGACTTGAATAAATTCATCAGCATTCTGGTAAGTAAAAAGAAAAACTATAAAAAAAAGAACAACAACAAATTATGGAGCTCTAAAAGAAATGTTTGAATATTAAGTATACGACACCCCATCAAAACAATATTTAAGATTTTTTGAAGTGTTTGTGGCAGACTTAAAAAATAATTCACATTAGCAAGCTAACTTTTATCAATTAAAAAAAGAAAAATCGCATATTTAAGCAAAACGCTCCTTTAACTTAATTTAAATTATTCTCTAGGCTTTGGCCACGTACTCTTCTTTAAGCTATTCGCGCGAATATTTCAAACTATTATAATTCAAATAAACTGTTAATACTTTAAATAAATATTTGCTTCATATGGCAAAAAAAGATTTGAATATATAGGGTCATTGCTCTGGTGCTCCATATGCTAATCCCGTCCAGCAGCTGTCGCTGGGGCCCTTGTTGACATTCGCCATGCAAACCGCTCGACAATCGTAGAAATTTGTTTAAATTTGAAGGCAGGCGACAATTTATCAAAACCCCATGGGCCAGTGCTATGGCAATGGCAATAAGGCAGCGCCCAAAAACAAAGGACAAACAAACCGAAACAGTTGAGAGAATCTTTCAATTAATCATGAGCGACATGTGGTCCTCACTGGGCAGACCGCTGAGCGCGAGAATAATTATACGAGCATAGCGCATACGCCCCCATATCCAGCCGGCCCACGGTGGGACGGGAGTATCCGACGGTCGAGCCGAAAGCGTGTGCAAACAAATAGCTGCCATAATGGCGACGTCCTGGGCACATCCTGGCAGTGGCCATGACATCGTCTCCGGCGCTGGCCAAACAAATTCGCATTAATAAAAAAAAATTCGCAAAAAATAAATATACACACAAAAATAGGATTGGGTGGAGGGGGTGGCGCCGGAGTCCAAAACTATGCATTTAGATTTGGTGAGCCTGCCCGTTGGGCGGTATTCCGCCATGCAGTGTTTGAACCAGTTGGACTTTTGCCACACAAAGAGAAGCTAATAAAAATGTTATTTTTCTCTTATTTTTTTTTTTTTTTTTTTTTGCATACCTTGCACCTATAAAAATTAATAAAAGGGGTATATGGAAATTATGTTGATGCAGAAAGATGTATCAGCCGACCCTATGGAGCACATAAATATCCATGATCATGTTCATTATTTATATTAAATATTTGCCATATTGCATCATATTTATATAGCTTTTCTATATATACGAGAATTTCATACGAGAATTTCAGATAGATAACAACTATGTTTTTTTAGGGTATCTTTTAGTCAAGCGTTCGCCATTACAGAATTCTCGCTTGTTTTATTTGAAAATTAGTTTTGCCAGCGCACACATTCAATGAAATCCAAATATTCGGGTCAATGCGATGCACAGGCGAGGGGAGGCAGAGGAGGACGTGAGGCTAGCCGGTTGGGTGGGTGGGCAGAGAGTAAGAATGATGTGAACAAGCGATGAGCGTGTGATAAATGATGTTGGCCATAGGCCATATCCTGAGTTCAGCTACAACTTGTTTAAATATTCAAAGTCAACGTAAAGGTTTTCATATCTGGCAAAAATTGATCGATTTCAGCTCGTAGGGCAATTTCTTGTCAGTATAACAGTCTAGGCTTATCTGCAATTTTCAAATTTTTTCAAATTTAGAACATGGCATTTCCTTGTAAACATTTTACAAACATTCATTGTTTCTTTGTATTCAAATTATTTAATGGAACATATTTATAGCTTTCACTCTTTAATTTGTAATTAAAAACTATTTTAGTCTTTAACAAAGAAACATATCTGTTCTGTAATTTTCGTCATATTTTTCTTCTGGAACTCGTTGAATTTAGTTTTCTGCTTTAATTTTAGCTAAACAATTCCATTTATTTTATTCTATTGTGACCGCTTCTTTAATATTGCAAACAATATTCGAATATGCCACAAAGAGCATTCCATTTCAGGGACCCCACCGCTATTTAAAATTAAACTTCAGCTGAATTCCACTTCGTCCCATTGTTTTAGTCGGGCACCTGCCCGACTACAGTAAAAACTCAAACAACAGTTCAACAGGGAGTTCTCCCCATGGCAACGGCACTGAAAATTAAAAAAAAAAAAAAAAAAAAGCTTAAGTCAAATGTATGACAGCAGATTTTTGCAATAATGTTAGCTTTTGGATTTTACAAGCGCGCGGCATCAAGCTGCTTTTTTCCTGTGCCCCGCGTACCCCAAAATTTACCCCTCTGCACCTCTTTGGCCCAGTGTTCAAGTGGGGCTGCCATTCCAACTGTTGCATGAGAGATGTGCGTGCGATTTTTATCATGCGCTCGAATACAGATTCTTAAAAAATAAATAATGCCGAATGAGATAAAAATACTTAAAATACATTTACACACACATATCTGCAGTAATTTTCTAAAGCAATTTTCTGCTTTTAAACCATTTTAAGACTATTTCAATTAATCAAAACCAAGTAAAAACATTGTATTTTTTTTACCAAAAAACCAAGTAAATTTTATTTTTAATAATGCAGACAATTTAAATGTAATCTAGAGGAGAAATCGGGAGAAATCAGACATGAAAATCGCTTCAGTTTTGACAAAGTTATGGAAGTATGAAATATGGGAGCTATGGATAGAAAGCTTTACATGTCAAAATTGTTGTCAATTTGAATCTGTCTGCCCAAAACTTGGTATATTTTAAAATATTTTCGACAACAAATCTTAACACTTTATCTGAAGCGGGTAAACACGCGCAAAATTGCACCTTTTTTTGATTTAAGTAAAGCAATTGGTGTTTTTTTTTTAGTATTATAAGAGTTTCTGATTTTTACAAGTCACTCAGAGATACATTTGGAGCTTTGTGTTTCCTATATGATTTCCACGTATGATTGACGTCAATTAAATCGCGCTGTTTGCGCATCTCTGGCAGCCTCACATACACACACACACACACACACTCACACACACAAACACACACACACAGTGAGACATCAAACGTGCAAACATTTGCCATATTTTTGTAATCAAAGTAAACAATCCATTCAACCAAACACAGACACGGCACATACACATGTACATGCCAAGCAGGACGACGGACAGACACACACACACACACACACACACACACACATACAGGATCGGTTGCTGGACAGCTCATACATAACTGTTGCCAGGACTCACAACGGCAGCTGTTGCTGTCCAAACGTGGCATCTTTGGCAATTTTTGCAATTTGGCTTCATTTTCGATTTGGCTCGCGACCATGAAGCGCCCCCTGGCGGCCAACGACTTGGCCGCGACACACATCGAAACCGCCGCTGGCCGCTTTGTTGTTATTGTCACTTGGCCGTGTTGTCGACTTGTTGGCCACTCACTCATAATAATTTTTTGGCGCACGTGACGTCTTCGCCTCGTTTTTTATGCAAACAGCATTTGAATTCGAAATGAAAAACGCCAAAGGGACAATGCAGCTCTGCAGTTGCTAGAAGTCAGCAGACACAGTATCGCATTCCCCACCCCACATAGCCCCGCCCCCAGAACCCAGCCCCCAGCCCCCAGACCCCAGCCCCTACCCCTGCCCCTGCCCCAACACTACCTCCGTTCTGCGCTGCGGCGTTGCATATTTCTCAGCGCCATGCGGCAACTTTAGTACTGATATGACAACACTCCATGGCATCTGTGTCCATTGGCATTTTGTTTGTAAACATTCTACTCTCTGTCCCTGTGTGCATGTGTGTGTGTGTGTGTGTGCCTTGGCTTGGTATGTGTGCAAATAGATTTTACTGTCGGCACAGCCACAAGCCCAAACGCAGCCAAAAGGCAATAAAAGCAACGCGCCAACTTTGTTATTACGTTTTTATACCGCCAACAAACAGACACTAGCACACACACACACACACACACACGCACACACATGTATAAATACATATTTGCACACACACACAGCGTTTCTTTGCATTTCTTTTTCATGTGCTGGCAGCACCAACTGACACACCTGTTCGGCCAGATGCGCCCTCGGCCCACTCGCCCCCCCCACCCGTCCCCACTCGTCCCCGTCGTGCCTGTCGCTCCATTCATTTGCATTTGCATTTTTAGCTCTGTTTGCCCCACTCGCCCTACTCTTCACCTGACTTTTATTATTTTTGGTTGGTTTGCTACATTACAGAAATTTGAATGTGTTGACATGTTATGATTTCGATTTTAATTCAGAAAACCCGATGGGGGCAGCGGTAGTAGCATTAACATATTGGCCGGTCCGGTGCAAGCCAACCGGCCAAGTTAACCGCATTCCAGGGTGTTCATATGCACGTGTGCCCGTGTGTGCTGTTGGCGAGCTGCGATTTGTGATTTTAGCTCAAAACCTGATTGTAATAAGACAACAAAGCGGAGCCACAGGAAAGCAAACAAAAGCGAAAGCATTTCTAAAGAATTTAATTAAGTTTTCATTTTTCGTCCGCACAAAAACAAGACAAAACTCGGCTTTTTTAATTGCCGAATATTAAATACGCTTGCACTAATATTAATACACTTCAGATCCAGAGTCCCTTTAATATATAATAATATTTTATAATTATCTGATTTTCATACACTTAGAGAAATCCAATTCCAAGTTGCATAAAATTCCATTTGTTTTGTTTTCACAAAATCAGGAATATTCGTTTTAAATAATTCATAAACCAAATATGAATCATTGTTGTCTTTATAATCAATTCTTAAATTAAGTAAAAACAAAATACTTTGTACAATAGTTTCTGTTCTGTACCCAATAAGAGTAAAATGTTTCTTAGCCAAATTTAGTCAGTAGGCAGCTTTAAAGGGAATATTTTCTTTTCAATTTCAATTAGTTACGAAAATTAATTAATAAAATTTAAAAAAAAATATATACATTTCACCTATAAAGCAAATTGATTGATTAATTAATTTATTTCGGCCGTGCATTGCTGCAAAAATGGTTGGAAAAATGTAATTGAGAACATGGCCAAGGGGCTTCTGAGGCTTCTTTCGAGCTGTTAAGCTTTTCGATTAATTATGCTTTTACTCTTTTATATTTTGGTTAACTTCTGAAAATTGACATTGGCCTTGGGCGCATGAGTTTGTGGCAATAACATCATGACTTGAGCTTGTGATAAAATTACATCCATGTCCTGCCACTGTCACTGTCACGGTTCCTGTTCCCGTTCCCGTTTTCGTTCCCTTTTCGCTCGTTGCCCTTTGCCCTTTTCATCTCTCGGGGCGTCAAACACAATGTGTCACTTAGGTGTCAAATGAGAAAATAAATAAATAAGCTGCGAGGCTGGTGTTAAGCAACTCAGGATGTTGCTATTGCTGTTGTTATCCTTGCTGATGTTATTATCATTGTTATTATTTATGTTGTTGTTGTTGTTGTTGTTGTTGTTGCCGTTGTTGTTGTCACGCGACTGCAGTGGCGCATTTTCAATAATAATCTCTTGTCTTGGGCATAAATGTCGCATTAAAATGTCACGCACTTGTGGCTTAATCACGCCAAAAGGATAACGCCCAGACCCAGGACATGCCCAGCCCAGTCCAGTCCAGGCTAGACAGACAAAGCGACAGGCGACATCACTTCACTGGCATCCTCTCCATACTCCTGCACAGCCTCGGCAGTTATCCTCTTGGACCTCAGCCTTGGAGTCGCCGTTGATGCTGAGGCCTCCGCCTGATCCACTTCAACGGCTGTGCGGGGATTGGGGGTTGGGTGGTAGGCTTGGTTGACATTACTTGTTTGCGGTTTTTATTATATTATGCTTGTGTCAAATGGGCTCAGCACTGTCACATCCTTGACTGCTGCTAGCTCAGCGTCCTGTCAGCCAGGCTCTCAGCCCCTACTTCAATCTCCGACTATGCCCCAGCCCCAGTGCCAGTTATTACACATTGCCGGCATCTTAATGTCGAGTGCTCCGCTCTGGGCTTCTTCTGCATGTGACCGAATGAAGAAACTGCGGCAGCTGCGGCTGCGGCAACTGCTACGGCTACGGCTACGGCTGCCACTCATCCCTAGCCAACAGGTGGCGGCCCCGTGGCCCCGTCAAGTGCGCCCTGGTAAATTCAAGCCCAAACAGCAACCACTTGGCCAACTTCGAGTGCCGCTGCTCCACAGCCAACTGCTGCTGCTGTTGCGGGGTCTTAGGTTCAGGTTCTCATTACTCTGGCATAGAAATTGTAACGCGGCTTATGCGTAATGAAAGTTTCTACCACGTAAGCAAAGACAATATAAAAAGTATTTATATTGCCTTTGATATAACTACATACTAGTAGAACTTATACTAACATAATAGGTTCACTGATATAATTACTTTAATGCCTATTATTATTTTTTTGCTATTATTATTATTATTATTACTATTAATAGGATTACTATAATTTGCATTATTGTTATTATTATTATCTCAAGCCATTAACATTTATTGTATTTTTACTAAGTAATGCATTAAAATTAAATATATATTATATAAATAAAAAATATAAAAATAAAGTTCTTGAGTGCTCTAATAAAATTAATAATACAAAATTTAATAAAAAAATTAAAATATATCAAAAAAGTTTTTTGAGCTGTATTTTAAATTTGCTTTGTTATTACAAATACAAATGAAGTTGAATTTTTTAATTTTACAAATAGTTTAATCACAAATCTCATCGATTTTTTTTTTTAAATAATTACACTTTTTACCACTATTTTTTTCGATTTTCAACATTATTGAAACAATGTGTAAAATTTAGCCAGCTGCAGAAAGAGTGTTTTGGCTTCACCCAAGGACAGAGCTCTGCCTTTGTGGTGCAGTGCAATTGGCAGCTGGCACTTGCAATATTTTATAAGTTAAGGCACGTTTCAGTGGTCAGGGCGCTCGTCCTGTGAGAAGTAATCCTGCTCCACTCAACCAGTGGCCGGTCTCCAGTTGCTGTTCTGCAGTCAACTGCTTGGCCGCAATGAAAACGCAAAATTTATTTGCTGAGCGTTGCCAAAAAACCAAAAAAAAATATATATAAATGAAGTCAAGAAAACAAAAAGTGCAACCTTGCCTCAAAAGTGATCGGTTGGGAGATACCCTGTAAACTGTAAAGAGCAGTTTAATTTCTTTGAGAAAACATTACATTTTTCAATTTTTATAAAACCTTTAGAATCTATTAAATTTTAATAGATATATAATAATATAATAACAGTCAAATATATAATAATAGTTAATAAGCATATTTGAAATATTAGCATAAATGTATGTATTAAAGTTTTCTAAAAACAAAATGCCAGACAAAACTTGGCTTTAAATTTTTAAAGTCATTGAGATCTTGGTTTGAATTAACGAATTTCAAGTAATTTATTTATTTAGCCATTCCACTGCATACAGGGTATGTAACTAAATGCTGTGAACACACTCACACACACACACTGAGAGCAAATGAAGCGCATGGCAATTTCACAACTGAAATTCAAAACCTTGCCCAAAACCAAAGGCAATTTCAAAGTAAAACCCAAATCCTTAGCTGATGCACAAGTGCCAAAACTCTTTTGTGGTTCGCCATTAGCAGCAAAAATTGAATTATAGGCCAACTGCTTGGCCCGGCTAGCACATAAGCCAGCTCATATTATGGCCGTTTTTCGTCGGCTAATTCGATTACAAGTTGCAAATGTTTATTCAATTTGCATTGTCAATTAAATGCGGACTTTGTTTTTGCCATTGTTGTGGGTCTCATAATTGCATTTGGGACACGTCCATTCTCGGTATTATTGTTGTTGTCCACAACTATTTGTCAGAGTCTACCAAAAATGGATCAATTTACTTGGCCTGCGTCCCGGCTGACCCTTTAATTTGCAAGCACTTTTCGATCCGCCCACTTTGACTTGGTCCTCACTTCGAACTTCCGCTGCATAATTTATAATTTTGGATTTACTTGAAACCAGTGAATGGCATTGGAACTGTCTTTGGCTTACAGCTTTTGGCTTTGGCTTCGGATATAGCTTTAGCTTTGGCTTTGGCTTTGGCTGATTGGCCAGCAAAAGTTTCGGCCAGCCGCAGTGTCGCCAAGGAGTCGCCAACATGTGCATGTGTCCTGCGCCTCCACCAACGTCCTGTCCTGTGCTGTCCTGTCCTGTCCTGTTCCCGATGAAAGGCCATGTCAAATGCTCGGCTGATTACATTGGCTAGCCGCTGCCTGCCTCGCGTCTCGGAGTCGCTCGCAAAGTTTACGTATGATTTGCTTGGAAAATTGAAATTTGCGGTTTTGCCAATGCCCAAAAACCTAAACACAAAACCAAACCCATCACAAATCCACAACCCCTCTGCCCCGCCTCTCTTGCTAGCATGCAAGTGCTCGGCACGGGCCCGGGTCCAAGCATCTGGCCAAGTCCATTTGCGAATATGCCCTTTATTTGCACTGCACAGCCGGCATTATTAGTTCCAAATGCCACATCCGCTACTGCTGCTGTTGCTGTTGCTGCTGCTGCTGCTGTTGTTGCTGCTGCTGCTGCTGCTTCTATTTGTCTAGCAATTTGTCATTTGCATTTTAATTCCATTAAAATGATGCAGAAATATTATTTGCCAATCGACCGAAATGCCTTTTGGGGGTGGCTTTAATAATTTTCTTAAAGAATACAATTTATGATGCTCTGATTTTCTTAAAAAACACAAATGACAATGCTCTGATAATAGATGCTCGACTTGCAGATACGCTGTGTAAGTATCAAAGTTCAGGACTTGAAAAAGTAGCAAATATGTTATTGTTATTGTTGAAGCCATTGATTCAGATTTTGATATACATAACACATAACTTTTTTTTAAATTTATTGCTCTCTGGGTATCAAAATTATTTATAGCCAGATTTTGAGTTAATCTTTAATTTCATATATATATATTTTTTTTTTTCTATGCTGTTTAAAAATGAAAAGGAGTATAAAAGTTTTGTGCCTTTTATTGTGCACAAAGCACCAAAAGAGTATCAGAAAAAAAAATGTTTTTTAATGATTTAAGACCTTGAAGCTTCAGAAAAGTAGGGCTGTAACCGTACCGCATCTTAATTAAATTATTTCCAGCCATTCCAGTACAAAAAAGCAAATAGGTTAATTTTTAAAATACTTGTCAGATTTATTGAGAGCAAACATTTTAATGCAAATATTGTTGTTATTTTGGCTTTTGCTGCTTTTCTCAAAACTAGTCGTTTTTAGTATAAGTATATGCTTCTTAAATGTACATAACTAATTATTTTGTAGACAAAAAAAAAAAAACAAATAATAGAAAAACACTACGGCGGCAAAATCTTATCACATGACAGTTATGATATATATTTTGATAGATCGCTAATGAACATTATGCATAGATAATGCCTAGAGTATGCTGCTAAGTATTTGATAACATTGTCAAAAAAAAAAACAAAAAAAATATATATATATTTATATATCTACGACTCTATGCATATACTAAACGTGTGAGTTGTGGTTGTAGTGCGCTGTACTGAGCGTTCACTGTACGACATTGCAGCAACGTTATAGAACGTACATACATATATTTATTGATATATGCCTATTGTTTTTAGCATTAACTTAGCCTACTGTCTTTTTGGTAAGTATTTTTGCTTGTTTGCTGAATTCGACTACAAAAAAATGTTCTCAACATTTTGTTTAACAATAAATTAGCATTAAATAAAGCACAAAAAAAATTGGGAGAGAGGAATTAAAGTGAATTAGAGCAAACGTAAATCAAAGCATAAAAGAAAAATAGTAATATAGTAATAATAATTATAGTAAATGTTTGAAAGTGTGAAAATTAATGTTTAAATATTAAATAAAGGTGCTTTTCCAACTCGGCGCACAGATTTGTGTGATGTTTTCCTTTAATGTGTTGTTGTTGTTGCTGTTGTTGTCGATGCTGCTGCTGTTGTTGTTGTTGCTTTTGTTATTGTTGTTGTTTGTCCATCTGTTATTTTATATTTAGCATACTTAGCAGACAAGTCGCTCATTAGCAGGACGAAAGATACGCTCATAGTTCTCAATTAGCACCTTGGCGAGCATATTCATGCGCCCAATATCGAAATTGATATCGTTTGCAGCCAGCAAACAGGGTCCCCAGACAATGGCCAGGTTGGAGGCAGGCATCCGGTTCGAGCTGTTCGACGCTGCAACGCTGTAATGGAAATGGAAAATCGACGCACATATTTGATTATTTCAAGCCGTAATAATTATAATGCCAATCAATAATTGCGAGTGTGCTTTTATGTCTTGTTTCCAAAACTAATTGGATTATGCTGCTATATATATATTACTTTTGAGTCCTATAAACTTGTATAAGCATTTATATATATAATATTTTTAAAATATATATGTACATAATATATGTGTATTATTAATATGTTCTAAACATTCATTGGCCTTTAATACTCTTGCAACGGGTATTGCATAATCAAATATGCTGTTTATTCCTGACCATGAGCTAAAAATTATTCTGAGTTTGACAGAAGCCATGGAAATCTTTAAGTTGATCAAAGGCTACATAAAATAACACTTGGAAATGCGGTTCAAACGCGGCTTAAAAATTGTTGAACAATAAAGGCAAAAAAAACAATTTAACCTCATGTTAAACATCATAAATTATTGCATTATAGCTTCAAGCAAACGGACCTGGGTGGTGAATAAAATCGGACTGTATATAGTTATTCTATAAATGATGTATTACTTGTGTTGATGTTATTCTTATTTCTAATCTTTAGAAATACATATGTAAATGTCAAAACTCAATCCAATATTTCATAATTGGTTTCTACCTTCTTTTTATCCTCGACCACGAGGCAAAAACAGTGTTAAGATGTTTTGGTTACGCCAACTGTGGGTGCGGCCAATCGATTTAATCTATATATCTCCCTCAGTTTTAAAGCTAGGTCCATCAAATTTTTGCAGTCAGATTACTGATGACCATCTCTAGAGATTGCACAAGAAGTTGTTTGGTTACGCCCACTTTGGGCGTGGCAAATCAATTTAATCTATATATCTCCCTAGGTTTAAAAGCAAGTTACATCAAATTTTTGCGGACAGATTACTGATAACCTTCTCTACATATCACATAAAATGTTGTTTGGCTGCGCCCACTGATTACACTCTGAACGAGTCGGCTACACCCGACTGTAACGTTCTTAACTGTACTTACTTGGTCAAATGCTTGATCAGGAAGCGGAGCGTGGAACGATTCGGCTCGGGCATCTCATCGAAGGCCAAACGCATCCGTTCGATGGCGGCATCATCGGTGAGGCTGCGTCCCAGTCGCTCATAGGCCACCTGGGTGATCAGCGGGGCGGGCAGCTCGCGGAAGAATTGCTTATGGAGGCTGGTTAGCGTGTGAATATCGTCAGTCTGCAGCCAGCGCGGATCGTAGAGATGCGTCAGCTTGCGCTTCAGCTCGTCCACGAGCAGCTTGTTGCCGCTGGCCCGATAGAGGCCATCCTGTTCGATGCAATCGGGCTGCTCGATCTGGGCGCAAACATCGACCACAAAGCGCGGCACATACGGATGATCCGACATGTTCAGCTCCAGCGCATTGAGTCGGGCTCCGAACAGCGGATACTTGGACTGCTCGTCCAGGCAGAGGCTGTTCACTTGGCTGCGGCGTGTGCGTGATTTCTTTTCGCTCTTCGGCGAGCGATTGCTGCAATTGATGATGATTTGGGATTAGAGTTATTGGTTCTGCAGCCAAATGACATATGTACTCACAGTCGGAACACGTTGCTGTTGACTGCAACTGCGGCGTGCAACACACAGCACATCGGGCATCAATCAGCAGTCATCAGTCATCAGTCATCGGTTAATCAATCCGTTGTTGATCAGTCATCATTAACATTGGCGGCACATGGAAAAATCCAAAAAAAAACAATGTCATCCGAATTAGCATCCAATTGCGCACATCGAGAGCCCGTTTCAGTTGTTGGCCTACATTCTGCAAAGCGTCTATCCATGACGTCGGCTCTCACATATACATATACATATACATATACATATAGTTATACATATACATATACATACACATATGTATTTAGTATTTGGATATAGACCACCCACAATGATAATAATAGCAGCAAGTCGGTTAGCTACCTGAACCTGTACTGGCAAACTGACAGCTACTGCGACTGCGACTGCGTTTTTTGTGTATATGTATATATATATGTATATATTATATATATATATATTTATATAGATATTATTTATCGCTTGCATTCGATATACCTTGTTTGGGCATGCGGGCGTTTTGCATACGGAATCTCAAGCTGACTGGAATAGCAAAGCTCACAACACACAACAACAACAACAACAACGACGACAACCACGTATGCTAAATAATTCCCACCTTCCAAGATTCCCCGCAGTGAATCATTTTGGCACTCTCAGTAATTCCCCTGCACAAAAAAAAAACAAAAAAAAAACAAAAAAGTGAAACTAGCGAGACTTTCATTAACTAAAACAGGCACAGCGAATAATGAGGAGAGACGCAGCGTGAGAGAGGAGATGTGGTGAGCGCGGGGAGCAAGAGAGTTGGCATAAGAAATACCCTCTCTCCCCACCACCACCACCGCCCCTAGCCAAGCCGCATTCCATGATTCGCATTCGCATTTTCAAATTCCAATTCCATTCATAGTTGCCTCTAAGTCTATGTGTGTGTGCGTGTGGGCGCGTGTGCAGCCTTTAAAGCTGCTTAGCTGGCCAATACCAGTTTTGGTCAAGACACCGACCTGGCCTTAACCAACGTCGCAGACATCAGGGCGCCCAGCTGCAGTGCGGGCCACCATGTGGGCGCTTGGCAACCGCTTTAAGCCCGATAATAATTGGCTAAACTTATGTTTTGCAAATCATATTTAGTTCGATTTTTGAGCGCTATTATTATGTACAAGTTACCACAGAACTGACTCACTAAGAACTATAAATTAGCCTTGGGCGCAAATAATCAAACCAACTTATTAAGTATTTTAAAATAGTACATATATATAAAATATGCACTCAGAGAAAAACATTGTGACAAGTACGAATTTGTTTCTAAATTTTTGAAAAACATTTTGTGAATATTCCGAAGTTAATTGCAAAAATAATAGAACAATTCTTAAAATAATAATAATAATATTTTTTAAAGCAATAATATGTTCTCATTGGAAATAAATTGTTTCCCGGTACTCAGAGTATGTAGAAATTTCGATATTTAGAAATTTCGAACTAATAAAAAACCTTCTTGAAAGAAATATTTTTTCTTAAGTTAAAACATTTACATATTGGCTAGGTTTTATCTAAATTATAAAATATAATATAATATAATTTGATTATGTTTATTAAATGAATAATTAAAGCAAAGAAAAATAGCCCCACATTCGTATACTCAAGGAGAAAATGTAATCTGTGTAGGGTATATAAAAATAAACTAGCTCTAATTATCTCTGAGCTTGATTTTGGGTAATATCTTCAGAAATGTTCGGCTTAACAAAAAAAAAACTCAAGCCAAAAAAAGAAATTGCAGCTCTGATTTTGACAAGGATTTAATTAAGATAAATGAATTGTAGTAGAAAATGCTCGGTCTCTTTTTTCTCTGAGTGTAAATACAGACTAACGATAACGTTTTTACTGTCTTTTGGAAAAAATAAAAAACCAAACTGTACACAATGCACTTTTAATTATAATTAATTCTCAGAATCAGTAATTAGATAGGGGCATTCAACTACTGCAACCAGTTGCAATTAGGTAGCCCCGGGCCGAAGCTATAATTATATTTTGGTGGGGCATTACTTACATTTCATGCGCATGCGATTCTTAATCGACTTCTTGTCATCCTCGCCGGGCAGGTCGACCAGGTTGCCAATGGAGGCGCTCTTGAAGCGCTGCAATATCGTCGTCTGCTGCGTCTGTTGGACCTCATTGTCCTCCTGGATTTGCTGGGCACGCAGAATATCAGTCACTGGCACAATCTGCAACACAAAACAAGACAAGACAAGGCACGCAACACGCACATAAATATTGAGAACTCTGCGATGCGCAGCATCTGCAAGATGCAATAACTATGAGATACGGGTGTGGGGGGGGGGGGGGGCGTGGGGTGTGGCATGCGATTGAGATACAATTTAAGCAACGTCTGCAAATTAATTGCTGCTTTTCGTGCTGATGTCGCTGCAGTGATTTCCTATATTTTTCTTGATGCTTGATTTTTCTTTCGTTCTACTCGTTTTACCCGTTTCTTCAATTATTTTATTTTTATTCTTTGTTTTTGTAATTTTTTCTTTTCTTTCGCGCCACGCTCACCGTTGTTAGTCTTCGCTTCGATTTGCCTTTGCCAGTCATTTGTTATCTCTTGCTTGCGCGCACCCGCCGCTGCACGCCCCGGAAAACAAAAAAACAAAAAAATCAAATGAAATGTATAAAAAAAAAAAAAAAAGACAAGAGAAAATAAAACACAAGTTGATAAGAAATTGAATTCGATTTGTTGGAAAAGCAAAAGCGACGCGTGCAACGTCAAACGCAAACGGTTAATGTGCCCAAGATAACGAAAAGTAGAAAAGTGTTCGAGCATTGCACGATTTTGTTGTATTTATCGTCGTATCTATCGCCCGTTAGTTCTGTCGATGCGTCTGCCCCTCGTTCGCCCAGTATTAAATACGCTTTTCATAAGTATTTTCTGATATTTCTTTTCGTTATACTTTTCATTACAGTAGTAGTCGCCCCGATCGGGCCCAGAGCGTAAACAAAACGACAAGCAAAACCTGTAGCCGGCGTCTGCCGGTACGCACAGCGCTGGCCAACTGCCTAGAGACGAAATCTATATGTGTGCCGCTGAGGCAAATCAGCTGTAAACACCAGCTGACAGCTTGAATTACCTGCCCCCGGCGAAGTGGCGTCTGTGCCACCCGTACGCATACATATGTACATACGCATACACATACGTACGTACACACATACGTATACGCATACTTATTTACGGGCAGACGAATGGATTTCGCATTCCAGGAACTTGGCCAAGCAGCTGCTGTTCCGGCTGTGCCGCGGCCAAATGTAAATAATTTTTATAGAGCAACTGTCACGAATCAGTCGAAACAACGATAACAGTTTTATTACACATAAATAGCGAGCAATCCCCGATTAAATTCAATGCTCGCAAATCACAAAATAATGCAAAATGCACTCGAAACAGTTTCTGCTTCAGTTTAGATACAGGTACATTTGTTCCAGGACCCAATTCCGGCATATACATATGAACATACATACGTACATACATATATATTGCATGAAATAAGGAAACGGATCGAAAGTTCATCAAGAGGGATTTAAAATAGAGAAAAGAACGGACAGACGGACATGGCTAGATCGACTGGACAGTCAAAATATATAAAAAAGCAACTTCATTCTTACATTTAAAGACAAAATTTGCATATCATTGCAACGAGTATAATAAACTAGGGTATATATATTATTTATATATATTTATAAGTATATTTGCATGTGGTAAACTAATCTTGTGTAATTTCTGCGAATATTTATATATTTGTATATATTTATATTTATATGTTTATATACACCCCCATTAACCTTACTGAATATGCCCATCTTTTTACAGGGTATACTGCCGTGTACAGCATACAAACGGTAATAATTCAAACACGTTTTTGTCATTCATTTCGATTATTCTAATCGATTGAGCTGCGCTGTTTTTTCTGTGCAAATATTAAAGAACCAACTAAAAAAACGAGAGTGCCCGACTAGAAAATTACCTGTACCCTGAAAAATGTATTAAATAAATGTACTTAATAAGATAAGAAACTAAAATAAAGCATTGTCAAATTACTATAAATTATTAAATATATTTTTTGTTCTTAAAATTTTTGGTGATTAACTTGTTCATTTAGGCAGATAGACGACATATGGATAGACGGAAATTGGCATACTGACTCCGCTGAGCAGCCCGATCAGGAATAGCTTTATAAATAAATAGCAATAATATATTTAAACATTATTATTAATGAATATGAAGTCAGAGATATCTGCTACTGATATTGGCACCACAATAGCATACCCCTTTTAGTACAGTTTGTGGGTACAGGGTATATAAAGCGCTAGATTAAACTCTAATTTTATTTTGCCTAATTTGTTATTGTTGCCTTTTGTTTGTTTGTGCATAAACAAAAACGCAAATATTGCGTAGTTGGTGCTATTGTTGTTGTTTTTTTGTCGTGGCTGTTGTTGTTGTTGTTGTTGTTATTGCTGTTTTTGTAATTACTAAGCGCTGCCGCCGCTGAGCGCGTTTTCGGACATGTTTAGAATATGCGCGACGTTAGTTGTTGCTTTATTTGGGCGAACGGCTCGCAAATTTACATACGGGCCAAATTGTATCTGTAGCTGTGTCTAAATCTGTATTTGTGTCTGCAGTTGTATCTGTATCTGTAATCGAATTCGCGCGGCCAGAAACAAAACTGAAGTTTTTATATGCGCTGCACAAGCGACTGGGCACAGCCCGTTGCTGTTCATATTATTGTTGCATAATATGTTTTTGTTTTTTTTTTTTTTTTTGTTTATTTGCTTTCCCGTTTTTTTTGTATTATTTATTATTTATTCTATAGCTTATACTTTTATAAATTTAATTGATTCAACCTCGGCATGCCACTACACATGTACAGGTGTACATCGGTATCTGTAGCTCTATGCATGTATCTATAAATACCAGCCCATGTATCTGTATCTGTATCTGTATACGTACACTCGCAAAAAAATTATCACGAATTTATTGCTTAAATCAAGTTGAATCGTTGTCAAATATCCGAATGAAATTTAAGTTTTTTTAAAGCTAAGCGTAAAATACTTATACAAGCATCTTTTTTAATTTTGAAAGATTAGACTCAAATGCCTTACACGGTAGAAGAAAAAAATTGGGCATATTTTAAATATGCAAATTGTTGTAATAAGTATTGTAATATTATATCTATTATATTATATTAATATATTCCTTACTTGTATTAGAACACATTTTATATCAAACATATTTATGAACAAAGTGCATTTAAATCTAGAGCACTATTTTTCTCTCAGTGTATGTAAGTAACTGTCATATGGCCACTGTCGCTTGGCACTCGCTTGCGAATTGGCCACATGATTCACGAGCAAAAACAAAAAGGCAATAAGCCAAACAAAGGCGGCACATTTGACCCGTTGGGCTTTTGTTTTCACTGCGCGTATTTCAATGCGTTGTTTGCACGTCTATTTCTACAAGTATCGCTTCTCAGTGGCGAGGGGCGCCCCCTTCCCTACATGAGAGATCTCATGGACACAATGTCAATGCAGCGCAGCACCAGCAGGCAATTTGGAACAAGCCAAGAGATTGTCTCTATTTGTGTATTAGCCACATATTCATTGTTGCCAAGTGCCGAGCCTTGTGTTGACTTAACATTGTGTGGGCAAAGTCAATGCAACAATGCTTAAACATCCGCTCGGCTGAATGGTTTTGCAGCTAACCTTAGCCGTGTCTAAGCTCTATTCGTAGATGAGTTGATTTCGAAACACAATCCGTTGAAATTAACGTCAAGCCATGAGTACTCGTAACATACTCAGTCATGGCCGAATTTATCAAAAGCGTTGTTTTTGTTTTCTTGGGGCTATTCAAACATAAATTAATGTTATATATTTGAAGTGACAAAATTAATATAATCAATATATATAATTGAATTGAGTAACAATTCAAATATGTTCAATCCAAAATATGTTCTATTCAATGCACAAGTGAACCTAGTTTTCCAAATCCACGAAGCCTGGTTTATTAAATTCATCTTAATTGAAAATCAAATTTTAAAAAGAAAACATTTTTCAATTTTGATGCTAATTATAGCCTTTTAACACTTACTATATAATTGTCATAAGCGCAATATATATTTCTTTATTTTTGTATTATAAGCTTGAGTGCACTTAAATAAAAATATGATAAATGTATATTTTTTAAATCACTTAAATAATTGTTGTTATCAAATCTCGAACATATCTTTGCCAGAACAAAGAACCTTCAAGCCAAATCAAGTGCCCATTAAAGGAAGCTTAATCTGTATTAGATTGGTCTTGAGTTTTCCACCATATAGCCCAGGAAGCCCAATGTTCTGTACGTGATATTAGTTCGGCCATAAAAAACATGTCTCAATTTTAAGCAATGCGATAAGCCATTTTTTAAGCAATTTTTCAAGCGCTGCTCGCAATATCCGGCCCTTTATTTATGGAATCCAAGCCCCGTTTTATCAGAAACTAAGCGATAAAATGTTAAAACAAACACAACATAAAATGAAAAAAATAAATAAAAATAAATAAAATGAAAATGATGGAAACGACGCTCAGTCGATGGCTTTCAAGAGGCGCAGCCCACCAATAATTATGTATGTAAAAGGTGAGCAGAACAAACTGAACTCAACTTAGCTGAAACTCGGCGAGTTTACAAAAATATTTGACTAATGATTAACCAATTAAATGCTGATAAATGCGCGTAGCAATACGCTGACGGGGCAGGAAATTAACGACAGCATAAAAATCAGAAACCGGTTCCCCAAAAGCTGATGGCAAAACCTAAAAAAAACTTGGCGACTTGTGTATGCAAAAATATTTGTCGCTGCCGCTGGGAGGGAAGTTCATTGGGGGCTCGAGGGGCGCCACGAAATGTGAATCAACTTTTTGGGGCTCGGGCCTCTGCCAAAATTCCATAGAATTTCTGATGCAGCGGCAAATGCACCGAAAATGCAAAAGGGAAATAATAAAACAACACACACAATAGCAACAACAGCAACAAATAAAATAAAAAGAAAAACGTGAGAGGCAAATAAATAAAAATACATTATGCAAAAGCCAAAAAAAAAAAAAAAACAACAACTGAAAAACTGAAAAACAACAACATATGATATAAACAAAGCGCAATAAAATTACGTATACACGAAAGAGCCAGAACTAAGCAAGTCGCTTTTTGGAATGCTCTGGCAAAGGAATTTTAAAGAAAACAATTTTATAGAGTAGTAACATTAAAAAATATACAAAAAAAAAACCTTTAAAGAACAGCTAAAATCTTCATCAAAATCAAAAATATCTATATACTATTAGAAATCATATTTATCGATCGTTCAAATTATTGTTGAAACAGACGAATCTGAAGATAATCTTATTTCAAGCATTCTACGTAAGTGGAAGGGAAAGTAGTTAAAGTTATATAGATAGATGTATGTGTATATACATATTTTTAAAAACATTATGTTACACTATTTTTATAAATATTTTAATTAAAATAAATACATTTAATAAAATGGTTAACTTAAGCTTTTTCAAATTAATTCAAATATGAAATAGAAAAATAATATTCGTAATAATATTTATTCTCTTTGTAATGTATGTTGATAAAAAGCATAAATTAATATTTATAAAAGTTTTAATATGTTGCCATTCTAATTGAATAACTGCAAAATTAAATTTAAAAAAAAAGATTTTTTTTTTTAATGAGCCAAAATTTTGTAAATATTTTTTTGTTGTCTTTCTTGGAAAGTGTATTTAGAAAATTTGAAATGCATCCGCCCCTTTGACGTTGGCTGCTGTGTGTAAAATTTTATGCAAACGCCAAAACTGTAAAGTACCCGGGCCTGGGGCTGGGCCTGGGGCTGGGGCAGGGGCAGGGGCAGGGGCTGGGGCTGGGGCTGGGGCTGAGGCGCGCCCCAGCAAACGGCGCAAAGTCAAAGCAAACAAACAATCGAATCAACCGTTACACACACTCACAAACACACTCGCACACACACATAGACAGCGCTCGCAATTTGCAGCGTTTAATTGATGGGGCCGCAGCAAAAACAATGCAATTGCGGTTCCCATTGAAATGTGAAACGAGCAAAGGGGAAAGGCGTAAGGGGGCCAAAGAGCAATGGGGAGTCGATCGGACGGGGGGGGCGTGTAGTGGGCGTGGAGTAGGCGGAGCAGCTGCCACTTAGCACTCACCATGTCTTCCTCGTCCTCACAACAATTGACATCTTGGAGCTGCTCGCGCCAGGCCAGCACCGAGGTGGGGATCAACAGACGGGCGCTGGAGCGAACGCGCAGCTTGCGGCCGGCGCGGGCAGCGACGCCGCGCTTGCTGCTCGCTGCCGCTGCGAGTACGGCCAGGGCCCAGTCCTCCTTGAGCGGATGCAGTATATGCTCCGGCAGATCCTCCCCATCCGCCTCGCAGCTGCAACCGCTGTCGTCGTTGCTGCGCGACATAATTGTTGCTGCCGACGCCGTCGCTGGCAGCGGCGGTGGCGGTGGCGGTGGCGGCGCCGGGCGTCGAATGCGCGTCGTGAAGCGCTGATGTAAATGGGGCCGATGATAGTCGTAGAAGATGGCGCTGTATTTCTGCGGCTCCTTGAGGCTGTAGAAGATGCAAATGTTGCGCAGCAGCGGATGCGTCAGCGTCGGCGGCGCAGTCGCAACATTTGGCTCTCTGCCGCTATCAACGCTGCTGCCGTCGCCGCTGCCAGCGCTGCGACCGCTGCCGACGCTGCCGGCGCTGCTAATGGAGCCCAGCGTCGCCGTGCTGTTGGTCACCGTGCTGCCCACGCTGAGCGTTTCGGGCAGTTGCTGCCGCTGCCGCTGCTGCTGCTGCTGCTGCTCGTCCGCCTTGGCGAACATGAACTCATCGTCCGTCTCCCAGGCGCCGTGATCCATCGATGTCGTTGGCGACGGCAGCGGCGACGTTGATGGCGTCGCCGTCGCCGTCGCCGTTGCCGTTGCCATCACCTGCTTAGTCAGCCTGTGACGTGCGCCGGCAGCGAATGCTGCCGCTGCCTGCAGAGTCAACGATTCGGCCTCAGCATCGTCGACGTCGATGTCGACGTCAGCTGCGTCATCGTCGCTGCCCGCGTCGGCCCCGGCGATGATCTCAAAGTCTTCATCATTGTCGTCTGGCACTGGCTCCAAAGTTTTAAATTGCCATATGGTCTGATAAATGGACTCCTCCTCTTCCTCTTCCTCCACCTCCTCCTCCACGGCATCCGTCTTCTTCTCCGCCCGCCCATCCTCTCGCACTTGCCCCATGTGAAGCGTCTCCCCAGCTGCCTGTTCCAGCTCATTCTTGTTGTTGCCTTTGTCATTCCGGGGCTGAGTTAGCGCCGTGCTGGGATTACGCACGGGCACCTGAGGCGCCGGACGACGCACTTTAATCACACAATTCTACAAATAGTTAAAGAACTTTGTTGTCACAGCCGCATTCCGAAGACACAGATTTTCAATAGAACTCTAAATTTCTATAGATCTGAAGCAACGAATTTGGGCTCACTGTTTACAAATACAACACGTTTACAAAAAATAAAAAAAAACGATAAATTTCTTTATAAGATTTCTTTGGAATTGCACTAAACAACAAATTGGGTACTGCAAGTATTTACTCGTTATTTTCTTGCGTTTCGATTAGTAAATTAAAAAAAAAAATCGAACGAGTGCACTAATCGAGTTATTGAACTTAAAAATCAAGTCTTGTTTTCAAAACAATTTCTATCAAATAGTAAGCTTTGTTGACAGTTTCTTACTCGTTACTCGTTACTTTTACTCGTTAGTTTATTTTTTATATGCTCGCTAGTTTATTTTTTTATATACTCGTTACTTTAACTCGTTAGTTTATTTTTTACATACAAAAGAAAAACATTTATTTTAATATAAGATCGAACTAAATCAAATAGAAAGTTATTATCTTTGCCACTCTTTACTATTATTTGTATTATTATTGTTTAAAAAACAAAAAATTTTGTACGCTTTGCATAGTTCTTAATCGTCAACAGCTTGTAACTGCACATATGCATACATATGTTCTATTTATAAGAACCCTTTGCATAATATTTAATCATTTTCGTTATCAAATATAGCCGCGTAATCTTGAGCACATAAGCTGCTTTACAGTTAGTTACATGACGAGTACGTGAATACTCGTTACATAAAAACTGTATTTTCTCTTTTTTATTATTTTTTATTAATTCGCATTATTTGTTTTGATGGGTGAACTAGAGCGTAATTGACATTATTATACAATGTGCAACGATTCTCAAGCTCTTTTTTTAGTTTACTCTTTTAATAAAATTAAATAATTGAGGCATCTTCAAATGCGTTATTAAGAAAAATATATAACATGGTACTTTACATGTAATATGTACTTGTAAAATATATATAAAGGAAACTCAAAAATTATATATATGTCCATACATATGTATTTCTTTTATGATCTTATTATATTTGTTAAATTAAACTGTATTTATTTTTATGATCTCCTTAATATTTGAAACCTATTTAATGTTTTTCTTTTGTGTGATCTCATTTACTATTATTATTCTTTTTATTTTATTTTTCATGAATTGTTTTATATTTATAATGTTATTTTTTTATTAAGCAAAAAAACTGTCAACTTTCTCGTTACATTTGTATAAAGCAATTGATTCTTGTTTGATTTTTAATTTTATGATCGTCATTCTTGTTTTTAGTTTTAATTTGTGTAATTAATTCTTTAATGTATTTTTTTTAAATTTATTTATTTTTTTTATTTTTAATTAAAAAAATAAATAATATTTTCCACTATTTTGTTAAATTCTTAAAGGGCATTTCAATTGTATTTCTTTATTTTGCCCACCTTCAAAAAGTTCTTTGTGTGATTTTGGGGTTCGGTTCGGTTTGTTTGCAATTCGGTTCAATTTGTGGCTCACTCGCTCTCACAACCTGGCACACTGCACTCTCGCTCTGACAATCGTGCTCTCTAACTCGCTCGCGCACTCACACGTTGTATTTTGTATTAATTTACGCCTCAATTACGGCTGTCGGTGAGCCCAAATTGCTGTTGTTGTTTGTTGTTGTTGTTGATGTTTTTTTTTATGTTTTGCTTTTGTTATTTATTTGTATAATTTTGTTGTAATTTGTAATTTGTTGTAAATCTGTTTGCTCGGAATGGCTATTGACCTGTGTGCTTGTTTGTTGTTGTTGTTGTTGTTGTTGTTGTTGTTGTAGTTGTTGCTGTTGTTGGCTGACATTGTCACACTCCGTCATGTTGTTTTTGCTGCTGCTGTTGTTGTTGTTATTGCTATTGTTTTCGCTGTCGTCACAGCTGGAGCGCCGCTCAGCGTCGCCGCTTTGCTTGGGCGCCGCCATCAGCGCGCTGCTCGAAACGCTGCCAACGTCGCTGCTGCTGTTGCTGCTGCTGCTGCTACTGTTGCCGCACTGCGATCGCGTTTGTTGCTCGCTCTCGGGCTCAGTCACGCTCTCGCTCTCGCTCTCGCTCGCGCTCTCGCTCTGTTCGCTGGTATCGCTAACACGCCATGCGACCGCAACGTCGTCACTCGCTGGCGTCGCTGGCACAACTGCCAGCTCCAATGCCGCCGGCCCCCAATGGCGTCGACGTTGCCGCGACGCTGACTCACTGCTGCTGCTGCTGCTGTCGTTGTTGTTGTTGTTGGCGTTCTCGCTGAGCCGCCGATAGCGACGCAGCCAGCGCTCAATGCCGTCGCCGCCGCCGCTGCGCAGTCGCTGTCGCTGCAAAAAGGCGCTCAGCAATTTGTCATAGCCAAAGCAGCAGATGACGCTGCGATGCAGACTGGCGGCCAGCGCAGCGCTCTGCCACAGCTGGCGCAGCGACAGACGGCCAGCGAGCAGCGCAGCAGCTGCTGCTGCTGCTGCTGTTGTTGTTGTTGTTGTTGTTGTCACTTCAAATGCTGGCGCTGACGCTGGCGTTGCATTCTCGCTGACCGCCAAACCGCTGAGAAATTCACTGACAAAGGCCGCGTCGTCGCGCTCGTTGATGCCGCAGCGACGTCGACGCCGTTCGCATTGGCTTTCCAATTGGGCGTCTAATTGGACATGTGCTTGTTGCTGCTGCTGCTGCGGCTGCTGCTGCTCGCGCTTGGCCAGCAGCTTGCGCTTGAAATCGTTTACCAGTCGCTGCTGCAGCGCGGGCTGCTCTGCCGCTGCCGTTGTTGCAGTAGCTGTCGCTGCTGTTTTCTCGCTGCGACGCAGCGTTACGAACTCTGTCTCCGGTTCCCGCTCCCGCTCCCGTTCCCGTTCCCGCTCCCGTTCCCGCTCCCTTTCCCGCTCATAGGCTGGCGGCACGCTCTTGGGCTGCTGGCAGCCGACGCCTCCGCTGGCGTCCTCGTAGCTGTGCAGCTCGCGTCGCAGCGCGTTCATCCACTGGCAAATGCTCTCATTTAAATAGAGCGACGTTGACGTCGGCGTCGGTGTCGGCGTCGGCGTCGCTGCCTGCTGCTCGTCTTGGCGCAGCAGACGCACGCGCGAAATGCGCGGCTTTTTCTGCGGTTCCGGCAGCAACTCCGGCTGCGATTCCGGCTGCGGCGCCAATTGCTGTTCCGGCTGCGGCTCCGGTTCCCGTTCCGCCCGCAGCCGGCCGTAGATGTGCTGGTCGCTGCGGCTGCACTGCAGCTGGCGCTTCAGCTCGCAGATGCGGCGCATGTCGAACGTTTCCTGCGTGCGAAAAACTTCGTCCACGTTGTGGATGATCTCCAGGGAGCCGCCCCCCTTGGCCTCCCTCTGGAACAGGCGCCGCTGCAGCGAACCGGAACGGTTCAGCTGCTTCAGCGAGCCGAAGAGACGCGTCAGCGTCGCTGCGCTGGACTTGGAGTAGCCCAGCAGCGAGCGCGACTTGCCAGCCTTGCCGGGGACAGCGGCAGAGGCAGCGGCAGCGGCAGGCACAGCTGGTGTTGGCGTCGCCGTAGCTAGGCCCGCTGTGGGCGTGGCACTTGTGGCACATTCGCACTGCTCGCTGTCGCTGTAGATGCCGCGGCAGAGCTCGCAAATGTTCTCATAGATGTTGCAGTCGCTGCCGCTGCTCGCGTGCGATGCCGGCGACTGCTGCGGCTGTTGCTGCAGCGCGGCGACGACGCTGCCGCTGACAATGCACTGGCAGAAGTGACAGTAGCGACCTTGGGCGGCAAAGACGCCATAGCCGCAGCCGCGGCACAGATTCTCGTAGATCGCCTCGCGGCGAAAGTATTTGCGCAGCTGCTGCGACGTCGCGGACGCTGGCAGATTTTCATAGATATGCTGCTGCGACGGCTGGTGCTGCCGACTGCGCTTGTGGCGCAGCTGCGACTGCGCTGGCTCGTTCTGATTGGAAATGTGCTGCTTGTTGTTGTTGTCGCTGATTTCGCTGCTTTTCATTTCCACTTGTTGCGGCATGTCTGTTGCTTTCTCTCTCACCCTCTCCCTATCTATCTTTCTTGCTCTCCCTCACACGCGCTTATCGCACTGTTTTGTTATTATTTTATTGCTGCATCATCGTTTATTATAGCAAAAAAAAAGAACCGTTTTAGTTTTCATTTCATTTTATCTTTGTTATGCGCTTTTAATTGATGCGAGTCAACTGTCAAATAGACGCGCGCTCTCCCAATTGCTCTCACACTTGCACTCGCTCTCACTTGCACACATGCGCGCATGCACACATGCGCGCATGCACTATTATCTTTGTACCCCTGCCTCCCCCACACACACACACATGCAGAGACAGCGATCGTGTTCGTAACGCTGCACTCTGCACTTACATATGTGTGTATTGACATACATATGTATATGTATTTAGCTGTTGCCTTCGCTCTCTGCAATTAACCCTTAAGCTGTCGCACAAAGTAAAAACGACCTCACTGCACAAACATAACGTTATCATACAATTGTTTACACAAAATGTACAATCAAGATAATGGCACAGGGAAGCAACAACAGGGTAAATGAGAAACTTACATATTTTGCTGGCCAAAGCAAAATTATTAACAATATGGTACAAGCTAGCAATAAACACAAACAATAAAAAAAAACAAATACATATCTGTCTGCAAAAACAGCCGAAAAAAAAACAAAGAATAATATCTAATTAAAATTTATAAACACTTTATGAAGCCTTATCTCTTGTGTTCCAAAAAAAAAAAAAAAATTTTAAATAAAGTTAAAAGTTCGCAGTTTTGCATTAAAAAATATATTTTTTTTTTACAAAAACTTGTAATTTGACAATGGAAAATAGTTAGTCCAATAAATACAGTCAAATTTAGTACGTGTTGACAGGAACTTTAGAAAACAGAATAAAATAAATATTGGAGCTTATTTAACCTTCGCAAGCGTTGAAGGGTTAATGTCAACAATAGCTGCTGTTGCTTCTGGAGACTTTTTCATGCCCGCCTTATGTTACACACTTGAGCTGTGTTCGGGGGCTTTGAAGGCAAAGGCGATGACTCAGAGCGGACGCCGCCGCGGCCAACGGCCAGCAAAGCATGTCGAGATGTCGCCCCCAATGTGCGGCTGGGTCGTCGTGGCGACGCGACGCGAGGCGAGGCGAGGCGGGGCGAGGCGACGGGTCATGGTCAGGGGCCCGCCGGGGCGTCACTCAAATTAAATGCCCCGACAGTGCGCAACAGCGCGGAGACCCTTGAGATAAACGCACGCCGAACGGTCCCAGTCGGCGCTCGAGTCTGAGAAACTGGTTAACGCTGACGTTGCGTAAGCAGCGGCCTCACCTACGCGTCACAGGTGGCGCAGTTCTAGGCAGCGCTGGAATGTCGACTACCTGTTACGTGCTCGGGATCAATTCGATGATAGTCGATGCTAAGGCAATCGCTGCACAGAGAGAATAATTGTGGCAAAACATATACGAAAAGGAATTGAATAACTAGCCGAAAGGTTTGTTCTTGCCAGATCGCATTTGAAACAATTCTTTAGGGTCAATCTGGGCACAGATAAAAAGATATTATTCCTGGCACCCATTTCATTTGTCAGTTGGTACGACCAATGCATTGATATAAAACACTAGGCCATAAATATGTATGTCAGTTCCAGGCAAAGTAATCGCTACAAAGTTAACTGCGTGATAAGAGGATTATTTATTTGACAAAAGTACAATTCTTGGTGCTACAGTTTAATTAAAACTTGACTCTTGTGCCTATTTTAAGAAAATTAATCCTATTTAAAGTTCATGTAAACAAAATCTATTTAATATGCAAAACAAAATATATTAAAGAAATGATTGTAAATTAATTCAAATTAATCATTAATAAATGTAGATGTATAAGCTTGGAAACCCAGGCTAGGCTGCGAGTGTTCCATATAAGTATACAAATAAATATATTTTCAAATGAAAATTCTACATAATATATGTATGTACTATTACTCATAAAATAATTTATGCCTGTACACAATCAATATGTTGATAAATTTACAAAGGGTTTAACTAGGAACCATTTAAAAAAAAAATATATATTAAAAAGTATAATCAAATATCAATAAATATTTTAAAAACACAAAATAAAATTCTTTATAGCATTTTAAGAGTTTATTAATAAATGCCAAATGTTAAAGTGTTGTCATAAAAATTGGTAATTGAGCTCAGCTTGTATTTTAGCTTTGGGCCTTGCATACTTTTAGGCAGCGGGTCAAGCGCGACTTGAACCGTTAAAATTGAAAGAGTTCCCTAGCCCTGCTTAATGGCAAATGAACAAATATAAATATATATTTATATATATATATCTGCATATATATATGTATGCACTGAGAACCATTGGAGCCTAGAGCAACTAACGCTTATCTAACAGAAGCCGCTCCAATTGACCTCGTTCTGGTAAGTGGCCGTCGCTTAGGGAGATACTTGCGAGACTGGCGACTATCAGTCATGGAAATTGAAGCAATTGAATTGCCTATGGCAGTGAATCATCCTATATCGCACATGAATACGTGTTCGAATGTTCACCATATTCACATGTAAAACGGGGCTTGGCTCTGCTATCTACATATGTTAATTCTACACATGTGTGTGTAAGTGTGTGAGTGTGTGTGTGTGCTCATGCGATTCGCTTGATTTCCATATTAAAACTCTCCGATCTACAAATGCATTAGGCAGCGAATGAGGCAGCTCAGCTAAATTGATATAAATATGCATGCCCATATATGAACAGTATATTGAGCTATATATGTACGTGAACAATCGCGCGATTTACAGCAATTGAAAATGAAATGAAAAAAAAAACTCATTCTTCAAATATGCACAATAATAACAAAAATTATTACAAAATATTTGTTTTTTTTTTTCTGTTTCTGTTTTAAGCTTCTCACTGATAAGCACATAGCTCGAAAACGTGTGTCAAAAAAAAACAAAAAACACAAACAAAATAACGAAAAACGAAATCGAGATTGAATTCGAATTGGAATGTCACCGATTCCCAGTCAGAATATGTGTAGCCGGACCAGTTGCCGGTCTATAAGTCGAGCTGCGAGAGGCGACGCGTTCGCGAATTTAACAGAATATCAACTGAATTTGAAGTCAAGATGCCACAGCGCATTTTCTTGGGTGGCGGTCGCTGCTGCTGCCCGGCCCGACGCTGGCTGATGTCGACGCCGACGCTGACGCTGACGCAGACGCCGACCCGGTCACCGAGCGGACGCGGACGCTGCAAACACCAGACAACAAAGTCACAAAATTTAACACAAACAAATAATGAAATAGTTAGGAACCCATGATGGTAAAATAGAGGGAGAGAGAAAGGCTAAGAGAGAGTGAAAAAGAGAGAGAGAGAGCGACCGAGACAGAGAGCGAGACTGAATGTACTTGCAAGTGGATAAAAATGTATAATCCAGAAATAAATAAAAGATTTTTTTTAAAAAAATATCTTTGGCAATCGTTAGCAAAATTATTACTTAAAAAACTTTCAAACGTATCTAAAAATAAAACTAGCCTACAATTGAGTTACAACAGTTGTTGAAATTTTATCGCTAGCATTCAGATTTTTCATCAAATTTTTCTTTTATTTTATAATTCTAAATTTCTCCAAAATTGACCAAAAAATAAAAAAAATAAATTAAAACAAGATTTTTATTTCAGAAAGAAAACAATTAGTTTGTTGCACGGTGTAAGTACAAGATCCACATGGGGAGGCACAACTCAAAAGCCAAATGTGTGTAATGAACATGGACAACATGTGTCTCTCTGCGCGCGCTTCTGTGTGTGTGTGTGTATGTGTGTGTGTGTGTGTGAGTGGGGGTGGGGTGTGGCAGCGACAAAGACGCTTTTTATGCTCAACGCCCGTTGCCTAATTAAGCATATCGCAACTGCGGGCGATTGGGTGTGGACAACAAGGGCAACTGGGCGAGCGAATGGCGGCGAGTACCCGAGCGGAGGAGGGGGAGAGGGTTGGGTGTGTTGCTGCCACCACCTGCCCCACATATGCGTTATCAAAAGCATTCGCCAACTTTTATATAAGCCAGATGAAAGCCGATCGAAAGGGCCAAGCCCTTCTAGAAATCCGCAAGAATAGATCCGAGTGCGAGAGCCTTGCGGTAGCAACATCTGGACATCAGCCAAAGATCGGCGGAGCAGAGGATGAAAATTATAACTGGAACGCTGCGAACGCAGCACAAATAAACAACAGAACCTGCACATTAAATGCAGCTGCATGACAACAACAACAACAACAAGAACAACGTGCCACATGCAACAGGCATCGATTTGAACTGGGACTACACATTCATCATACGCCTGGCAGCCTGGTGCAGGGTGCGGGGTGGGGCCTGCGCTCCTAGGGGGGTGGGCGCTGGGTGCAGGGAGCTGCGAGCACACGAACCGCATGAAGAATCGCGACGGCATCGCGGCCGCTTGATCTTTGAACTAAATTAATTAAGCACAATGAACGCAATTGTTGTTGCTGCTGCTGCTGCTGGTATTGCTGTTGTTGTTGTTGTTGTTGTACATATACATCTTGATGTTGTTGTTTGGCAGCAGCGCCGCCCGCGCCCTTAACAAATGTATCCAGCAGCAGCTAGCTACGATATACCCTCGCAGAGAGCAATATACTTTTGTCAGCAAATATGTAACTCATGGGAAAAGACACTCTGCGAAAAACACCGTTCTATGACACAGAATCGGTAGAATTATCAATTGTGATGCTCCTTCAGAAATACATTTTGAATTTTTTATTTATTGCTTTATTTTATTTAAGTTATGGAAGTTTAAAACCTTGGGAGCTTTGGATCTGAGAGCTTTAAATGTAAAAAATGTTCTCAATTTTGGCATGATTTTTGACAAAAAATTTGACACCCTCAGAATCCGTTTTGATGTTGTTTTTTATACTAATTGTGACAACCACAATCCATTAAAAATAAAAATTTGCAATTCTAAATTTTGAAAAAAAAAAATTTCGAAAAAGAGTAAGGGGGGAGTACATGATTTTTTGACCAAAAAATTAAAAAAAATTTCATTATCAGTAATGCATATATTTGAAATTCAGAATGATGTAAGAGGACAAATCATGATCAAAATGCCATCAAACATTAAAATTGGTTCAGTATTGCCAAAGTTATGGGAGTTTAAAATATGAGAACTATGGATCCGATAGCTTTACATGTCAAATTTTTTCTAAATTTTTGCATGATTTTTGACAAAAAATTTGACACCCTCAAAATCCGTTTTAATGTGGTTTTTTATACTAATTGTGACAACCACAATCGATTAAAAATAAAAATTTGCAATTCTAAATTTTGAAAAAAAAAATTTCGAAAAAGAGTAAGGGGGGAGTACATGATTTTTTGACCAAAAAATTCAACAATATTTAATTTTCAGTAATGCATATATTTGAAATGCAGAATGATTGAAGAGGACAAATCATGATCAAAATGCCATCAAACATTAAAATTGGTTCAGTATTGCCAAAGTTATGGGAGTTTAAAATATGAGAACTATGGATCCGATAGCTTTACATGTCAAATTTTTTCTAAATTTTTGCATGATTTTTGACAAAAAATTTGACACCCTCAAAATCCGTTTTAATGTGGTTTTTTATACTAATTGTGACAACCACAATCGATTAAAAATAAAAATTTGCAATTCTAAATTTTGAAAAACAAAAAATTTCGAAAAAGAGTAAGGGGGGAGTACATGATTTTTTGACCAAAAAATTAAAAAAAATTTCATTTTCAGTAATGCATATATTTTAAATGCCGAATGATTTAAGAGAACAAATCATGATCAAAATGCCATCAAACATTCAAATTGGTTCAGTTTTGACAAAGTTATGCGAGTTTGAAATGTGGGTGCTATAAATCCGAAAGCTTTACATGTCAAATTTTTTCTAATTTTTGCATGATTTTTGACAAAAAATTTGACACCCTCAGAATCCGTTTTGATATTGTTTTTTATACTAATTGTGACAACCACAATCCATTAAAAATAAAAATTTGCAATTCTAAATTTTGAAAAAAAAAAATTTCGAAAAAGAGTAAGGGGGGAGTACATGATTTTTTGACCAAAAAATTCAACAATATTTAATTTTCAGTAATGCATATATTTGAAATGCAGAATGATTGAAGAGGACAAATCATGATCAAAATGCCATCAAACATTAAAATTGGTTCAGTATTGCCAAAGTTATGGGAGTTTAAAATATGAGAACTATGGATCCGATAGCTTTACATGTCAAATTTTTTCTAAATTTTTGCATGATTTTTGACAAAAAATTTGACACCCTCAAAATCCGTTTTAATGTGGTTTTTTATACTAATTGTTTGCAATTCTAAATTATGCAAAACAATTTCGAACATCAAACATGAAATTCGGTTCAGTTTTGACAAAAAAATTTGGTATATCATTTTTTTTTTTAATTTTTAACACCGAAGGAGATTTATTGATTTTCTACCCCATATTAAAAAAAATCTGATCAATTTCGGAAAATTATAAACATTATACAAATAGTCTGTCATAAATCGCGTTCTTATAAAATCAGCTTTCTGCCTTTCAATATAAATTTTGGAAGTGAAATCAACTATTTAGACAAATATGTTCATACATATACATGCAAGAGCATTTAATTTTCGGTAATCTAAAAACAAATCATCTTTCTTCTCATTACTGTTATACCCTCACCGTGGGCAAGGGTATGCTGAGCAAAGTTATACAAAATGAAGCATGCCATAAAATGTTTATTGATTTGTGTACTTTTATTTTAAATAGCTTAGCTCCGTAATATTTTAAAACTTAAAATTTTTAAACATTCGATTCGCACACACACATAACCTAACAAATTTTCAAGACCTTATACATTTAAGATCGATTGGGGTGGACCAAAAAGTATGGCACTAACACAAAAATGATCACGATGCAAAAATTTGGAGGCCTAATGTATATAATTTGTAGAGCTTTTCAACTTTGTATATATATGGAAGCCGAAACATTGTTAGCCGAATGAGTTTTGCTTGCGAGTCAGAGTGAGGTTGGGTTTACGAATATTTGGGCTACAATTGAAGCAAAGGACAAGGGTGTTACAGGGCGGATTGTTGGTGTATTGGATATGGGAAAGTTGGCTAAGTTAGCTAGTGTTATGAAGATAATTTCGCTTGTGCTTGTGTTAAATCACTAATCACTAACTGACTGCCTCAGAGCATATCCAAAGGACGTTTGGGTATACATATATATATATATATATATACACATATATATACATATATATATATTTTTAGTGTATTGCTTCAATATTTGCGATTTCTTCTGTTGTCTGTTTGGGTACGTTTGCCCTCGATTTGCGCCTCAATATTCTAATATATCTAACGACACAGTTGCGCAGCTGCTGTTGTTTGTGATGTGGGAGTCTCGTTGATTGTGTGTCGCTCATCTCTCAACCTGTGTTCGCTGTGTGTATCTCATGCATTGGTTTGTGTCTCCGTTTGTTGCTTGCTTCTTCTACTTCCATTTCTTCTAAATCCAGTTGTTGCTATGTACTGCTTGAAGAGCTGCGAGGCGTTCATTATGATTTTTGTTATTATATTCATTTAATTACATTTAACAATTACTTCAGTAATTATTTCAATAATCTCACAAATAATTGTGCAATTACAGCTAAAAAGTCTTGTAATTACTTGAATTACTTGAATGGTAACTGGAGAACTTAAGAATTCTTGAATCACTAAAGTAATTACAATCAATAATTAGTTTTGCCTCACATTATGAAGAATTGTAGCTAACTTTTTAATGGTAATTATATAGCTTTAGAATACTTGAATTTCGAAAGTAATTACAATCAAAACACAAATTAGAGTGATTGAAACGATAATCAATTATAATTCCTGTCAATTGAAATGGTATTTAATAATTCCTTTCAATTACTGCAATTTACAACCAAACAATTACTTGAGTAATGATATTTAAAGAATTAAGAAAACATTACTTGAGAAATGAAGAAGTATTTGAGTATTTAAAGAACTAAAAAATAATTGAATCAATTTAGAAAATACTGAAGTAATTACTTTGGTAATTACAAAGAATGTAACTTTTTAGCTAAAAAAAAAAGATATAGATATTTCAATGCCTGCCTTCTTGTCAGCAATCACAACATGAATTACTCTTAATTACTGAGGTAATCGTTAGGGTAATTATTGATATTTACAGGTCTAGTATGCACGCCTCAGTAGACTAGGATGTACGCCAGCTGCTGTTGTTGGCCCCATCGAACTCCCAGGCCGTCTGTTGCGGTATCGATGTCTGCGAATTCGATGCCTGCGATTCCTGATAATAGTTCTGGGGCCAAACGGCCGGCACATTCACTGGCACACTGTAGTATTGATAGACCGGCTGATATTGCACACCGGCGGGCGCCTGCTGATAGATGGTCGGCACTGCGGCGGTCGCATAGTCCGCAACTGGGGCAGCTGCCGCATACGCGGCTGCTGCATATTGCTCGATGGGTATTGTGTTGACCGTCGTGGTCGCCGACGGCGGCGGCTGTGTGGTAAAATAGACGGTGCCGTTGGTTTCAATGATCGGCTGCAGCTTGGGACGCAACTGCTGCTTCTTGAAGGCCGGCGCAATGTTCAGGCGACGGTTGCGCAGGATTACGCACTTGCCAACCAATTGGAGGCGCTGTGCCTCCGCCTCCGTTTCGAATGTCACGAAGCCGTACCCCTTGTTGAAGCCATCCTGATCGACAATGATTTTGGTACTCCTAACGGTGCCGTAGGCGCTGAAGGCGACCATCAGATCCGATTCGGTGGTGTCGCGACTAATGCCGCCCACAAAGACGCGATTGGGTATGACAGTCCCGTAAATGGGCTCCGCCGGAGGCGCCTCAACGGCCACGGCGGGCAGTGCGATCGGCGCTGTTGGTTCAGTTGCCGATGCCAGCGAGAGTTTCGGCTGGACACGTCCGGCCGCCGTCTGTTGCAGCTGTGTGGATGCCATCCTCTGCTGATAGCTGATGCCAAAGGACTGAATCGTGAGGCTGTCTGCGAATAACAGGATTAGGGCGAAATGGGGGCCGGGCAGCGTTCTGCCGCAGAGACTTAGCGGGGAATTCCTTTCCTTTTGATCGGATGGTCTGCGTGAAGCCGTTGCCTTACCGCTTGCAATCAACAGGGACCTCTTCTAGCCTACACATATATTTGTATATATATACATATATATATATTTATATATATATACATATATATGCCAATCGATCGGTGGACAGTGGCCAAAGTCTGCTGTTTCTCTTCTGCGTCTTCTGATTGCGTCTCCTCTCTTCTCTTATTGATTATTATAACTTGTTATTTAGGCTATTTACCTTCCTCTCCTTATTACTACGGATATCTTAGTTTACTATTTTCAAATGAATTTCAAAAAATCGAGAATTTCAAAAATTGAGAATTTCCAAAATACCTCATTTGTTAAAATACAAATTTGAAATGAATATCATAACACCTGACCTTAAAGCAAATGCGATAATGATGATCAGAAAACATATGTACGTACAAAATTCCATACGTCTGACGTTTACGATTTGAAAAATTCCCCCGCCTAGGGGGATTCTTAATTTTTAACCGAGCTCGATTTTCACAGTTTTCAAAAACAAAAGTAAATATATTTATCTATGATTTTTTGTATATTATGTATTGTACATATTGTACATTATATTTATCTAATCATATATTTGTATATGAGATATTTAATACACATATGTATACAAACTTAATAAAAATTAAAAGTGTATTTTATTTTTTTATAAGAGTTGTAAAATTAGATTTAAGATACAATCGATTATGTGTTTTGGCATCAAATCTTTGTTTATCGATAACAATATACTTATATAAATTGATATTGTATTTAATAAATCATAGAATCAGTTTTTCTTTACTGTATTGTTTTTATGTTATGATCGATTAGATCTTGATTATTTATCAAGATCGATGAGAGTTTAATATTTGCCTGATTGTCTTAAAGAACTCTATTTCAGATCCAAAGAGAGTATTCATTATTCGTCAGGCAAACATTAAATATAATATCAATTTTTTTCGCTTTCAATTTCCGTTTTTTCTGCGGGTCGTACAGCAAAAGGGGTGTCCCGGGTCCCAGTTACGCCAAGCTATGTTTTTCTGTAATAAGTTAACAGCGACGCGGCGTCTCAGTCGCCGTCGCAGTCCCCGTCGAAGTCGCTGCTTTTCAATTGCGCGCCTTTCGCTGCAAGAGTCCAATAAGAATGTCGCTGGGCAATATGATTATTATTGTTGTGCCTCGCTTTTTTAATGAATTCTATTAAGCGCGACAGCAGCAGCAACAACAACAACAACAACAACAACCACCAGCAGCAGCAGCCTAAAGAGAACCGCAGCCAGATATGGCAGATAAAAGACAGCAGATTGGAGTTCATGGTTGATGGGAGAGGGAGAGGGAGAGGGAGAGGGAGAGGGAGAGGGAGAGGGAAGATGTGTCGAAGAGAGACAGTCACAAACAGAAATTTAAGTTTTTTCTGTTTTTTTATTAAATATATTTTTGTTATTGAATGATGAGTCACCGACGACCACAGAACGAGATATGGTCAAAGAAAATACTCTTGGCAACCGCTGATAAGAAATCATTTTGCAGAAGCTGACAACTAGCTGTAACATTTTTTGTAGCTACTTGAGGGAATTGAGATTCGAGTATATAGTTTTTTAAGCTATATTTGTTATAATTTGTTAATTAATGAGTCATTGAATTTTCAAGATACTGTTAGAGCAGGGAGAAGCATATCTCAAATCAGCTTTATTAGTATTTTGTGATAAGGAAAATAATCTAAACTTTGTCTATAATTTAATATTGTATTTACTTAACTATAAAAATATTATAAATGTATTAAAAGTCCTCGATAAATAAGTTGTCTATAAACCAGTCTTCAGCCAACAGAATACTGAGGATTCAAGTTCGAATCCCAGCCTAAGACTTTAGTAGTCAGTTTAATTTTAAATAATAATACCAATATAATTTACAAATAATATCAATATCAATATTAATGTGGTTTAATTTTAATTCTTATAATTTGTTTAATAAGCGAAAGCTTAGATTAATTTATTTACGGTTTTCTCATTTATATAAATATATATTTTTTTGTTAGTTATAGGAATATTAATGTATACCCATTGTTACCAATTTATATTGTAGCTTTATTTCAATTAATATTTATAGTTTAAGATTAATGAACATACAATGTATATTTCCATATATACACATATTACATAATAAAGTAATTATTGTATTTGTATTAATTATTCTTTTCTTTAATATTCTAGCTAAAATTAAATCAGTTGCTACATAAGCCTATTGTTTCTTTATTATGGTTTATATGTACGTAGGCTGGGCTTAAATTATAATTGACGTGTGATTACGTAGTTAGGCAGCTGCCAGCTTACATCTGCCATATTTACATTTGACATATATATAAATCTCAAAATAATTGCGATCTTTTGATATAGAATGTGAATCATAAATGCAAGTGGACAAGGAAATATTACTTTAGTTGAATAATGGATGCTTTTGTGAAGTTATTTTCGAATTGCCACAAAAAATTCGAAAGAAATACGAAATAAACATGCATCTGGCCAACCATATACACACACACACACACGCACATACGTAACGGTTCTGTTTGTGTAATGGCAACTCAAGTGTCAATCAAGCGGCTACTTGTGTTGCATTAACAAAGAAAATAAAAAAAAAAATAATTTCAAAAATAAAAAGAGAAATTTTCAATGCAGCAAAACGTTGTCAGGCAAATCAGAGCGAGAAAATGAACTGCATAAATAAAGCCAAATGGAAATGGAAATAATGCATAATGTACATGTGTGTGCACACATACACACACGCACACACACACATACATATGTATGTGCGTTTTGCAGCTCTATGCAAACTGATGACAAAATTGTTTTACGCGCACGACTTTTCAAATTGCATTAACGTCGACTGCGACGCCGGCAGCGAGGCTGATAAAGCTGCCGCTGCTGGCGTCGACATCGGCGTCGGCGTTGGCGCTGTGCACTGCGTGCTGGTTAGATTTGCAATGCACTCTATCGCTATGTACTTTACGCCGTAGCCCCATTGCGGCACACAAGTGCGAGTCCGCAGTTGCCACTTGCGATTGCGATTGCAAATGCTTGCGGGCGACAAAAAACGCGCACAAAACGCGTGCGCTGCACGTCGACTGCCAAACGCGATTAGTCACACAGAAGCTCCCCAAGCCACAAAGTCAGCAAACCAAAAAGAGCAGCACAAACAACAAACATCAACAGTTGCAGCAGCAGCAGCAGCAGCAACAATAACAACAACAATAACAACAACAGCAGCGAGAAGCAAAGCAAAACACGCAATGCAAAACATGCGCAATGCATTTTCATGTTGCATCAGTGCACAGCACAAATGCAGCGGGTGGGGAGAGGTGAGGGGGGGGGCGATGGGCCACGGTGGGTGGGGGCTGGCAGTAAGTGGCACTGCGCACAATGCAACCCACTGTGCGGTTGGGTGCCTCTTTGCAATCAATTTTTTTTTTCGTTTATTTTTTCATTTTTGTTTTTGTTTTTATGTTTTATTACACATATCCGAAAATGTGTTGATTTATTTGATTTAATTGCATGCCAACGTCATTTATCATATTACAACACTCAGATCTAGTGTTGACAAGTATTTACATAATATAAATAATTAGTATTAAGTTTCATGGAAAAAAAAATATACATATATAACCACTTTTCCGCCTATATATACCAGTATAATTATAATACAATTTAAGAATACATCTTTGTAGCCAGTTAAGGCTGTTGTGATTATCCATAAAAGCCAATTGATCACTTCTGGAAAATCAACTAATTTACATCAATTTCAGAAAAATAGAAAAATATGTCATGATATATATTATGATATATATTGTTATCTTAGCAAACTCTTTTCGGAGAGGGCTTTTTCTTAATTCTTTGATTTTGGAGTATTTATTTATATAAATTATATTAATCATTTTCTTCTTTATTATAGTTAATATTAATATTAATCATTTTAATTTTATTTTATTGTTATCATTTTTATTTTTAAAACCGGAATCTCGCTATTTAGGCAGCTTCATTTAAAAGACTCACAATCTCTTCTATCGATTTCGAGAATAGCAAATCTCTGAGATCTCACAAAGCAAAAGTTAACTTTGGTTATGCTGTAAATGAAATTTGTTAACCTGTGTTCAGCCCATTGAGATCTTTTGGAAAACACTTTATTTTTTTGGGAACAATACCTCGCATTGAAACGGAAACGTGTTTCGGTTTCACTTTCTCTCGACGGCTATGCAAATTTGTCGAGCACAACAACACGACAGCACGACTTATAAAGATAGACAATGAAAACCAGTCGGGAAAGGCATGCAGTGAAATTTTGAACAGTCCCTCGAAACGGTCTATTATGTACTATATATCATCTTCATCTGCCCAAGCCCAAGAATATGCAGATAAGACAGGCAGCAATCAATTTCAACAGCTTTCGGTTAAAGATAAAAAAAAAAAACCTTTTAGCTTTGTATTCGCTTAATAAGCGAGATCACTTGAGAAAAAATATATTTTTCAATGCAGAGAATGTACGGAATTACGCAAAGTTCCTTTCACGCTTCTCTTAAAAGAATATGACTGACATAAACTAAATGAGGATATTTGTTTCAGAACTGAGTCATTTGAATGAAACAAATAGAGTTTCTTTAGTTCTTTGTTAGATCCATGTAATATCATATAATGGGGAAATGAGCTGTCAAGTGGGCGAATCATCAAAGCAATTAAACAACCAAGTCCCGAGTTGAATGCCCAGACTATAATTTGAATGTGGGAATATCTTAGCCGAGGGACATAGTGGAGAGTGTATAAATTATAAGTTAGTTCTAGGCCCACACAAACTAACAATAGTAATGATAATAATTATAATCACGGCTGCAAGCCGGCTTCATGCCAAACCGGTTCGAACCTGGAATTCTAATTTTATACTAAGAATCGAACCTTTCCCACAGTAAATCGAAAGCTATCCAAAATTGAAGTATTGTTTTGAACAAATTCTCTGGAACGTTTACAAATAATTTTTAAAATGATTTATTTTAAAAACTTTAAAATAAAATTTTAATTTTCATTAAGAAAGTCTCGATGTTGTTCTTGTTTACAGTCATAAAAATAATAATAATAATAATGTTAACAAAATAATGTCGGCCGTTTAGGTTAATTTATCACAAAACCACATTTGCTGTTTTTTAACCGGAAAAATTATTATGTTTGGTTTGCAAATATAGCTATTACATCCATTTTATTTTTAATTAATAATTAATCTGTGGTTGTTTTTAATAATATGGGAGTGCATAAGTTGATTATTTTAGCTCTGACGAAATTAGCTTTGTTCTTACAAAGTTGGGAAGGCAATTTGCCAAGTCTGGTAAATCCAAATTGCAAATAAACTCATGAACAACTAAGATTGACAAAGTCGAGAGCTGGCATAAGCTATTCTTTGTAAATATGAAGAGTTTTTAGATTGGATAAAATCAGATTGATTAGGAAAAACAGAAGTTCGTAAGTCCTTGTTTTAGTAATTTTGCCATGAAAATATGAATTCAGAGAAATCCCGTGTTTTTTATCCCTATAACGAATGAAATAAAATTTTTAAATGCTTAAAGTTTCAAGAACATTTCGAATTTCGAATATTCCTTAATTAAATATGAATATTCTTGATTTCATAACTGTTAGTGTGGCATACATTTTTTTTTATTTTTTTATAAAAATTCTTGATTTAATTTGAAAATACTCTGCAAGAACTTTCGTACTTGAAATAAGCATAAAACGTTTTTAGTAAAAGTGTAACGTTTCTCATATTAAGTACTGTATTTAAACCTTTTACTTAGGATTTTTAGGCTTCTAAAAAACGTTCTTGAAATAAGAATTTTGTGCTCCAATTAAGAAGTTTCCACACTGGCCGGATTTTGACAACGCTTGTACTTGATTTAAATACTACATTTTTGCTTATTACTTTGAGCTTTTAATAACCAAAGAAGAAGTTAAAGCAGAGGTCTTCAAAGATCTTCAATAAAATTACTGATATAGTAGTGTATCAAATAAATAAATAAAAAATTAACAAAAAAAATATATTTAAATTTATTGAAAATTTGTATATATATATATATATATATATTTTTTTTTAAATACCAAAAAATTAAATGAACAAATTTTTATAAAAAAAAATTGGTTTACAAATTGAATTTTAGAACTAAGAAAGAGTTTAATATGATGATTTAAAAAAAGGAAAATGTATATAATATGTATGTATATGTATGTATATGTATGTATATGTAGTTTGTACTATTTTGCTCTACTTACCGTCTGGCGCCTTAATGCAGTATCTGCACCGTTGAGATCGTGCATGGAACTGGCCCTCAATTTAAAATCGATCGCCTTGCTAGCGTCCTGGCACTCGGGACAGGTGTCCAGAGTGGGTATTAGCCTTACGGCGGTTATGCTGATGAAGCGGCTTTTGTTGCTGTTGCTGTTGCTGTTGCTGTTGTTGTTATTGTTGTTGCTGCTGCTATTGTTGTTGATATTTTGGGCATTGCTGCAATTGTTGCTGTGCTTGCTATTCGCGCTAAACACCTGCGAAATGCTGCGAAAGATGGTGCGATATCCCCTCTTATGCTCTGCATCCCCGGCCATGGTCAGTCAGAGTCTTCGATCCTCAATTCATAACAGTTTATGTTGATTGTTTGCTTATTTCTCTCTTGTTTCTGCTTCTTTATCGTTGTTGTTATTACGTATAGAGCACGCCCACACTCACACACTCACACACACACATTCAAAAACAAACACAAGTACGCGACGTGACGCAAGCGATTTTCTTGCCGCTCATTTGCTCATGAGCAGCAGCTGCCAACTGAATATCTTGGCCTTTGTTTTCGGCTGACAACTTGCCAACACCAGCACCAAGAACACTACAGCAACAACAGTGACACCTTCAAGACATTAACTGCGACTGCGACTGCGACTGCGAAGACGACGCCAACTGCGAGCAACAATTCTTATCGGCACACGTCTGATAAGCTGCGTAGTTTTAACGGTAGTTTCTGTCGGCGCTTGCAGCAAAATCAATATAACAACAACAAAAAAAACAAAACGTACGAAAGAGAGAATTGCCGCTGGGCACTGGACATAGGCGCGGAGGTGGACGGAATCAGACTCGGACTGCTCGGACTTGTTCCAGACGACCAACTAAAAACCGCATAGGCGCCATCAGCAGTCGACGCTGACGCTGGCAGCGACTGCGACGCCGACGCCGACGTCACCGTTGTTGTAATCGTTGTTGGTTTATTGTTGTTTTTTTTTTCTATTTATTTATTTTTATTTTTGTTGAATTCTTTTTTGTGTTTAACTTTTTTTGTGATTTTTGCTTTGCGTGTGCTTTATAGCATTGTTGTTGTTATAGAGCGCTTCTATGTGCACAGTGGTGCAAGGTCTATTTATCTTTGAATCGCAATTGCTTTATTCTGATTCTGTTAAATCATTGTATTGGAAAAAATTTTTCGATTTTGGAGAAGTAATGTAATTGTATGCATAATTGCATATACAAGAATATTTTACAAGACAAGTTTATATGAACTAAATTCAAATCTTTCTATATATATTTTGTTATATTTAGCTACCTTATTCTAAATTTCATCTTCTCTCGCAAATACAATGTGTTTAATTTTAGGTCCTTAATTTGTTTACGATACTTCTTTTATTGAATATGTACATTTATAAGAACGCCTTATATGCCACAATATATTTAAACATTTTTTATATTGTTGTGTATTGTAAAACTGCATAGGTAAAAATTTAAGATAAATAAATTTTTAATAAAACTGCAAATATATTTATATATCATAAGAAATATTAAATATTCAAGCATATATAAATCTTTGTTTACATATTAATGTTCATTGCGACACAGCAATGAGAGGCTTGTTATTATTGTTATAATTTCTTATCGCTATAACATCACTGATTTCAAAGAAATCTCTGCCAGAGTTCTACGTAATGCAGCATTTAAGCGCACATTTGCAGCTTGATTATATAATACTTTATCTACGGTAAAAATAAAATATTAATCAGCTTATTTGTAAAATTAACAAACTCTTCTTTGCTGTTAATCAAGCACCGTATTGTTTGTTATGCTAAATTCTGCTTCAACACAATAAACATTTTTCATTTTTTTTTTAACAATCGTCTTCAAAATTGAATAGACAAAAAAAAAAAAGGAGAAGCTGATATACAAAAACAAATAGCTTTCGCCGCAATATTCAACAGCTGGGACAGCTTTGGGCTCAAGTGATTGATTGCTAGAGTTTGGCTTTCACCAGATTCTTGTGCAACAAATGGCATGTGGACCACTGTGCCGCTAATGCTTTACACTTTGCGGGTGTTTATCAATGCCTACGGTTATTGCCGCCTATCGCAAAGGTGCCCTTACGTCATGTGTGTGCGCTAGTGTGTGTGTGTGTGGGTGGGTGAGTACTGTTCTCTCTCTCCCTCTGTCTCTCTCTCTCTCTCTCTTACTAGCTCTCTCCGTGTGGGCCTCAATTAATGTTGGGCACTTGATTTGGTTTTGTGTAGTTAAGGCTTACTCATGCGGCCAACAGCGCTCAAGAATCCGCGCTGTTGCGTTAACGGCTAGCTGTGACAATTGCCAACTGACAATTGCCAATTGCATTTGCAGTTCGCAATTGTCGCGCACGGCACGTTCGCGCTTTAATTAAATGCCGCTGTGCGAGCTTCGCGTGAAATGTTTAAACCGCGCGCTGCGCACCGAAATCAAAATCAAAGCAGCGCGACAACGACGACAACAATGACGACGGACACGACAATGGGCCACTTGGCGGCTTCCCGGTTGACACACGACTAACCGACTAAAACTGGCCCAAAAGGCAGCCGCACAAAATCCAAAATCCAAATTCAAAATAAAAAAAAAAAACACACACACAAAATAGATGTAACCCAAGCTGAAGAAACTGGCAAAGTGGCTGACTGAAAAACGCCAGCAGAAGCAGCGACGGCAACGGCAACGGCAACGGCGACGACGACAGCGCCAACGGCAGAACGGTCGCACCCCTCAACAAACGGCCCCCGCAAAACGGCTACGACCACACGATGGCTTTTGAATAATATTTACATTTATTGCATATGTGTGTGTGTGTGTGTGTGCCACGGTTTCACGCAGGCGGCCAAGAAGCGAGTCGCGTTGTTAACGTGCGCAAAAACAACAACTGCAGCGCGACTTATGCTGACAAGGGGTGGGGGAGCGGGGTGGGAGTCCACAGCTCACACAAAATATAAATGACGAAATTAAAGCAGCAACAACTTAGTTATAAACAATGCACATTAAAATAAAAACACAACAAGACAACAAAAGAAAAACGGCTAAGAAGCAGCTTAAAAACGCGAGCGAAACGCGCGCGACTTTTGCACGTGCTTTTCAGATGCAATCGAAAGACTTTCAACGTGTGCGTGCGTGTGTGTGTGTGTGTGTGTGTGAGAGAGTGCAAGTGTGTCGCTGTGTCTATGCCAGTACACTGCCATGTATGAATGGCAAATGAAAACGAGACAGTGCAAAATGTGGGCTGCGACTTTTTATACCCTGCATCCATCGAAAACGGTTTAAGGAAATCACACATAAAAAAGCTTTGTGAAAATGTGTATGTCAGCCAGAAGAAATCGTCTGCAATCCCATAAGCTTTATATTCTCTACGCTCGTATATGTTAAGGCAGCTCGAAGCTGGATTAAGGGTATCTCTCAGTCGGGCACTCTCAACTCACTTGTTTAAATTATTTTCTACACATCTGAAGCTTATAATTAAATTAAACGGTATATTAGGCATCGAAATCTTTAATGTGCCAATTAATTAATTAACACAAAAAAAAAACAAGAAAACTATGTATATAATGCATATATTCTGAGTTGTCGATTTTTCTGTCAAAAATCTTGCCAAAATTGACAAAAATCCCATAACTTTGTCAAAACTAAACCGATTTTCACGATGTTTGGTCAAATCGTTTTAATCATGATTTTACCTCCAGATATATTTTACATTTAAATTTAATTCATATAGATTTTTTTTATATATTTTTTTTTCACTTTCCTTATTTATTTTGGAAACAAGAATTTTTTAAAATTTTATACCGCGAAATTTTATTTTTGAGATTGTTTTTTAATCGACTGCGGATATAAAAATTAATATAAAACTCAACTTTCAAAGTGATTCGGAGGGGGTCGATTTTCTGTTCAAAATCATGCCAAAAGTGAGAACAATTTAGACATGTAAGGTTCCCGAATCCAAACTTGCATGAATTCAAGTCCCATAACTTTGTGAAAACTGAATCGATTTTCACGATAATTACCATTTTCATTATGGTGTGACCTGTAGATTGATTCTAAAATTAAATTCATTTAAAATTTATATTTTAGAATCTATTCAACTTACTGATATAGTTATTTCGATTGTTTATTTTTCCGCATATGGCATAAACAGTTATTAGAATTTGAATTTAAGCAATCATGAACAGTTGCTGGCATAAACATAATCTAAGCAATCGGTGCGTTTTTACGCATTCTCAGCTGCCGACGACTCTATAATCAACTGTCAGCAGAGCTCACACTATTACAAGTCTCGACAAACAGCACAGCTCGAAATCAGTCTTTACAGTTTTCATTATTAAAAAACTAAAATTTTTGGTTGAACTTGTACGAAACATTTTGTTTTTTTTTTTTTTTTTTGTTTTCACATTTTAAAATCATGTATAAGTTGATGTCTGAAGCGTTGGTAGAGTTTAAAATGATCTTTGATATCTTGGACTGGGGCAATAGCGGCTTCTTAACGGCCCAACAACTGAGCGCGATAATGAAGCAATACGGCTACAATCACAACGAAGAGGAGGTCCAACAAATGATCGATCTCGTGGACTGTGACGGCACCGGACACATGGGCTTCTCCACATTCTGTGCCGCCTTGTGCGCCTCGATGACAATTACGAAATCATCGAGGTCCTTGTAAAGGCGACGACCCACATTTTCCGTCCACACGAACATTATCAAAAATCCGTGGCGTTGTATAATCTTGTTTGTATGCTCAGAAATTATCATACGGATGCTAAGATGCTCTGCTGTTTTATCTTCAAGTTCAATAAAAAAATAATAAATCTCGTGGCACTTTGAAAGCTCTTATTTTTGCAACATTTTATATTTAGAACACGATTACGAGCTCGAATCCCAGGCTGATTCTGTTGCCCCAACCCAAGGCCTTTTTAAAAATAGTAAATAGTTTATAATCACGGAAAGTAAAGCAAAAATAGAACCAGGATTTATTTAAGCTATACAGCTATATTATTATTTATATAATTGAGATCTCTGAAAGCGCTGTTCAACCAAAGATAGCCCTCAAACTCTCCGGTAAAGAAATTCCTATCAATATCGCACAACATCTGGTGGAACAATTAGTTTTTGTAAGACAAACTTTTTGTTCCTTCAGATATTCCAAGCAAAATACTCGGACTACTATAATATGATATCGGATAACTATAATAGGAACTATTGGCCGATACTTAGTTATGTAATTTTTGTATAAAAATTCTTGTGTGCTTTTCAAAACTATTTAGAAATTGATTGAATATCGAAATTTTGGGTTTTGTGAAAGTCTGTTTATAATATAAAATCAAAGATATACCCTATATATGACATGCTATTGTATCTTCGGCACTCCAAAGATCGTTATTCTTTTCTGATTTTCATAACTATTTAGAAATTGATTGAATATCCAAATTTTGGGTTTTGTAAGTCTATTTGAATAAAATATATAATCAAAGATATACCCTATATTTGAAATAGTATTTAATCTTCGGCACTCCAAAGATCGTTATTCTTTTCTGATTTTCATAACTATTTAGAAATTGATTGAATATCCAAATTTTGGGTTTTGTAAGTCTATTTGAATAAAATATATAATCAAAGATATACCCTATATTTGAAATAGTATTTAATCTTCGGCACTCCAAAGATCGCCATTCTTCTGTGATTTTCAAAACTATTTAGAAATTTATTGAGTATCCGACTTTGGGGTTTTGTGAAAGTCTGTTTGAATATAATATATAAATTTGCTCATACAACGGACTATATTTGTTGGGCGTAAATAAAACATATATATATGTATAAGCATATATATACATAGACACACATATATATATATATACATACATATATACAAACACTAAGCACAGCGAGTTTGGCGGTCGACAATTAACGGTTAATGGTTGATATAGGCCTAAAGAGAGTAGACGGCTAGGCGGGGCTCTCGAGCAGCGTTAGCGAGGAGGCCGAACTATGCGAGGTGCGCACATCGCACAGCTCCTCCATGAGATCGCGGAAGAGCATCGGATTCACATTGACGCTGACCTTCATCAACAGGAACCAGTCGCCGATGGTCAGCTCCCGGAAGACGCGCTGCACATGCTGTTTGGTCATGAAACGCAGCTGGCTGCGTATCATCAGCTCCCGCAGGGTCCGGCTCAGCATCGTGGCCAGCCGACAGAGCAGATTGAGGCCGGACATGAAGGCCATGAGCAGGAACCAGCACCACAGGCACACGAAGATCTTCTCGTTGAGTATGTTCAGCGGCAATATGCACAGATTATCCATAATGCTGGCCGTGCCGCTGGCGCCATACTTGAGCACCTCGCACTTGGCTATTTTGGGGAAGACGCGCGACGAGATCCGGTTCCAGCGCTCCCAATCGTACAGCGGTATCGTGGCCAAAGCGTGCATATACTTGGACCAGAAGCCATTCAGGAACACCTCCAGCGCGAGGATGTTCAGTACCTGGAAAATGGAGTGATTGCGGGGCGGGAGGGAGAAAGTGGAGCAGTTGACTCACGCTGATCAGAAAGTTGAGCAGCTCGCAGAAGACATATTTGGCCATATAGCAATAGTGCATGTCCTCGTAGTCGGTGGTAAAGTACTTGACCAGCAGGCGCAGGCGCGTATTGTAGGTCTGTTCCGAGAGCAGCGCCTCGCCGACCTCCGAGCAGAGCTGCTTGAGCCGCTGGCCCTCCCACACCTTCCACAGGCACGACGGGAAGTAGAAGACGAACGCCTGGAACAGCAGCAGTATGATCACCCACTGATAGTAGCGCAGATAGACGCGCTGCGTCCGGCCACGGATCTCCGGGCCGACGCCCTCCGCAATGGACATGGCGCGCGCATACTCCTCGTTGTAGTCCGCCAGGCGGCGCAGGCTGATACGGGCGCGACCGCCGCGCGCGGACGGCGGCGTCGGCAACAGCTGGCGATCGCTGAAATTGTCCAATTTGATGATGTAGGTGCCCATGGTCCAGCAGTAGGACTGCACGTAGTTGATGTTTTTCTCCTCGCTGATGCACTGGATGGGATCGCCGAAATACTGGCGGGCGGACAGCAGCAGGGAGCAGGTCAGCAGTATGACCACCGTGCACTTGGAGTGGATGGTGAAGACGGCATCGTAGATGCGTATCGATTTGAATTGCAGATATTTGGACAGCGGCTTCACGGCCGAATACATTTCCTCCGCCTCTGGAAAGAGTTGCGCAACGACTGTGTCCAATTCTCAACCGCAGCGACGTGGGCCACAGTTTATCCTGCTTCCTTCGGCTGCTTCCTTCTGCTTCCTTCTGCTTCCTTCTGCTGCTGCTTCTGTTGAGCGCTCTGGCTCCCTCACTCTCAACTGACTTAGCTGTCAAAACTATTGCGATCCTTTTCCTTTCTTTATTCGATTTCAATTTCGGTTTACTGTTTTCTTTTGCGTCTTCTCTTCTCGTTTCGGCTCGCTTTGTTCGCTTTTTCTGTTCCTGTTGTTGCTGTTATTGCTGTTGTTGTTGTTGTTGTGCTTGTCGTTATTTTTGCAGTTGAATTACATCCGCACACTCACTTGCCGGCCTAAGGGTAGCGACAAAAACAATATGTTGATTGTCGCTCGGCTTTACATATTTGTTTGTGCTGCCCCTCATCATTACATTTACTATTTTACATTTCGTTCACACATTCGTAAATACAAATGTCATTTGGCTTGCAACTGTCGATAGCAGAAGCTTATCGATAATTAAATGGCCAACAAATTTCCCAAAGTGCCAAGTGACTGCAGGCACGAACTTGAACTTGAAGCGAGTTCAAAAAACAATTGCATACCTTTAGGTGCGGCCTGAAATTCCCTCCAACAAATTGACAGTTACTGCGCTGCTGTTCAAAATTATAAATTAAATACAATTTCAACAAATTTTCACATTACATCATTCCATTTATTTTACAAAAAAAAAATAAAAGAACAAAATATGCTTCTTAATAGTAAAACTCTTAGCGAGTCCATAACTCTCGCGGTTTGTAATTCCGCTCATATTCAGCCTTAATTTATTTATTTATTATGCTCGGCCCAAAGTTCAATTGCCAATTAGTCCAAGTTCAAGAATCCAATTATTGAAGGTATCTGTAATTAGTAGAAAATCATGAAAAACATAATAATATTAAAACACAATATCAAAACACACGCACGCACCAACTAATTAACATAAATCAAATTAATTTATTTGCTTTTTGGCCCTGGTCCCCAAGCCCGACACCCAAAAAAAAAAAAATACGTCGCATTCGATAAAAAGCAGATATAAAAAGTGTATATAGAAAAAAAAATTTGTATGTACATACATCTTTAATGAGAGCGCAAGGTGTACGTAATTGGACTATAAATTAATTTGTTTTTGTTGTCACAGCTAATAATTCAATGGCACTACAGTCTCTGGAAACCCACTAAACTTTTGTATTTGAATCAAGTACAAGCGTTGTTAAAATCTGGTCAAGGTTCAAGTGCCTTAACTGGAGAGCAAAATTCTTATTTAGAAACCGTTCTACTAAGCCCAAAATTCCTTAATATAATTACAGTAATTTACCTAAGAAACATTTTACTTTGATTAAGCACGTTTTACGCCAATTTCTAGCGCAAAAATTTGTGTAATGAGTATTTGGTTCCTAATTTAAGAATTTTGTTTATATTTAAGCAACAGAATTTTGTTTAACGAAATTTTCTTAAAATGACAATTACGAAATTTATACTGCTCGTCCCAGATTTTTTTGATTCAATGTTAAGCTTAAAAATTTGCTATATTTTGAAGAAATGGAATACAAATAATCGAAAATCGAATCTAAGACATAAACTGAAAAATATTACCACAAAAATTAGTTACACCCAATCCTACAAATTGCGCCGCTAATTTTTGCTTGAGTTTCAGTTCGAAAATTTTACTTAGCAACGTAATTAAGGTTCAGTTTTATGATTCCATATAAAATCAGACTTCGGTGTTATTACAAACAAACCGAAAGGTAAACACAAACAATCGTAAAAAAAATAAATTAAGTACTCGCGAGCAAATGCGGTGTTCCCTGAACTTGACCTCCATGACACTCAACAACAGCAACAACAACAACCACAGCCGCAGCAACAACAACAATAACGTGTTGTGCGAACACGTCACGAATTGGACTCGCAACTGCCTCTTGAGATGGCGCTGGAGTTGCCGATGGCTGATCAGTGATCATGCGCAGAGCTCGAAACGAGCTTTGAAATATTTTTAGTTGGTTTTCATATGAATACCCTTGCGGAGCGTATTACAGGTCCCTAAAGAAAGACGTGACGCAGCGAAGAAAGCATCTTCAATTAAAGCACCTATAAAAATATATTTTAGTCAGCATGGACTAGGGTCTACACTTAGAGAAATAATTCATTGTAAGTCTAACTATTTTGTTTTTTAGAATTTCTGGATTTAAAAAAATGTTTGATATAGATAATTAATACAATATAATATTATGTAATATAATAATTAATATTATTTGGTATTTGATCTCTGATTTATATATATAGGAATACAATCATATGTCCGCAAGGGTATTAGATCTTCGGCAAGCCGAACTGTTCTGTCTTGATTTTTTTTATTTTTGTATCGAATTTTAATTTCATTTGTTTTTGATTGCTGTTCAATTAATTATTCTGTCTTGTTTTGATTATTTTTTCTTTGATTTTAATGGGCTCCTTTGTTGGCGTTTCTGGGTACATTGTGCATGATTTTTGGGCGCCTCGTCAAAATATGCGGAAGCAGACCAAAAATAAGAAGAAGGGTTTAAGAGCCGCTTTGCCGTACACGGCATAAGAACTTTGTGCGTATTTCGTGCGCTAAAGATGTATGAATAACAAAAACAAAAAACCAAAAACAAGAAGAAAAAAAAATGGAAAAATAACATTTTGTATCTATCAACGATAATTTGGAGTTTTGGTGCGGCCTGTCGTCGTTTGTAAAGTAATTGTGACTTGCGATTTTCTTGACATGTTCCGCAACGTTGCGCACAATAATGATTAAGATACTAGAGCGCACAGCCACAGATACAGATACAGCTACACGGTTGCCGAACAAAAGATACCTGCACAAAAGCGTCAAACGCGACTGTGATATTCTACAGATACACCACGTTAGCTGTTTAATTTTGGTCGCCATAGCTATTGACCAGACAGAATTAAGCTACATCGACAGGCAAGTAAAGATACTAATTCGGATACATGTATCTTTTGTATCTTTTGCTCGCATTCATAGTTTGGTGTTTGGCGTTTGCATTTTCCCAAAATATATAAAGCAATTGCTATTATTTATGGCATTATTATTAGTTGGTCTTGCCCAGGCAGCGGGCACAATCTCATTTAAGCCACATGAGCTGCCCAATATGCTGCCAATTATAGAAATTTAATTTGGCCAGCATTTAGTGGGCCACCTAGCCACCTGGCCATAGGTTAACCACATTTCAATTTTTTTTTTCCATTTGTATTTGTCTTCAAATTTGTATTTTCCTGCCAATTGTATTTTTGAATTGCATTGGCATCAACAAAATTGCACTGAAATGTGGCACATTTCCATTGTTAATGCGCTCGGATATAAATCTAATCCTTTCCTTTCTATCGTGAAATAGCCCAGGTCATTTTTGTCATTTTTCTGTTAAGGATTAAGAAGCCAATTAATTGACAAAAAATGAGCGCAAAAGGCTTAATTATGGCAGTGAGCAATTTAGACCAATTATCAAAAGGGAGTATTTGAAACTCTTGTTAAAAAAAGATGAATTTTGATATAAAAAAAAATAAAAAAAATTTGGTATTTTTATTTAATTGCCGAATTTTATCAAACCATCAAAGTCTTTTTCGCATGAAAATTAGTTGAAGTTGACTTCATTAGTTGACCCATGCCTAAATGGGAATATATGACAATCTTGATAAAGAGACATTAATTTTAATCCAAAATTTTGTATTTTTATTAAAATGCAGAGTTTATCAAGAGATCAAATCATCCTTTTCGCTTGAAAATTTTGTTGAGTTTTTCAAAGTTATCAAAGGCGAAAATTTTGAGCGCACATGGGACTATTTCGTAATCTTAAAATAAATACTACAACAACCAATCCCATATTTTTTGTTAGTCTCTATTAGTGACGTTAATTCGAAATGAACATCGATTTTTTACATCGGATTAGAAAATCGTGTTGATAATTATCGATGAGTCGATATATCGAAAAAAAAATATATTATAGAGTTAATATTGGATAACATCGCTGTTATCAACATCGATACATCGATCTTCGCGTTCTTTTTGGCGTCACCAAATTTAGCCTAAATATCCCAAACACGCCGATTTATTTGTAAGAACGATCGAGGTATATCGAAATATCGTAAAAAAGAATACCGAGTTAAAATTGGAAAAAATCTCAGCTATTAATATCGATATATAGATGTTTCCACATTTTTTAACATCACTTGTCTATCACTATTTTCAATTAAAAGTGAACTTTTCGTTGAACTTTGCTTTGGGTTCAGAATTTAAACGTAAGTATACAGAAAATCCCCGCGACATTTCGCCTGGAAAGCACAAAGAACAAGGTGATCAGCTATAATCGCAAGCGTCGAATATTGAATTGTTTTTAAGGTTTTGGGGGAATACCCAGTCATATCATGAGTGAATAATACAAGCCACTGATTATGTTTGATTTTATAAATAAAATCACATTTAACATTTATATGAAGTATTTTTTATAAAATCTGTATATTTTTCCATTCTTGAATATTTTAAGTTATTCTTCAACCAGCTGTTGTTATTTTTAATAAGACGCAGACAAGTCTCGACTGGCATAAACTAGTTCAGCATAAGCCTAGAGCATAATTAACTAACTAATCAACATATTAGATATATTTCCTATGTACTGATGACATAATGCCAGAAACTTAAGAACAAATAAAACTTTACTTGTAAGTCAGCTGTTCAAATATATATTTATATATTTTTTTATATTTATATTTATATATATATATATATATATATAAGTACTGATTGGGCTGATCAATTAACGCAGGTGTGATAAAAGCTGGATAGCTGCATATATAAATTTAACTAGAAAACAATTGGAAGTGCAACTTTGAGCGCAACAAAAAATCTAAACGGGTTTGAATTCGTTCGATGCGGTTAACACTATATATATATATATATAAATATATATATCTATATCTGTTTATAATATCAATAATCCACTTGACACATTTGCGTTGAAGCACCAAACAATGTCGAAACGGAAACAGAAAGAGCTAAAAAAAAAGAATTAAAAATAAATACGCAAAATATTTCCGGCTTTTGCTGATTTACGATTGCCTTTGTATTTGACCCAAGCCAAGCCATTGATCATATTATGTTAATATTTCTTATAAAAAAGCAACAAAAAAAAACAATACTAAATTGATTTTTTTTTTTTTGTACCTTGACCGTGTGCCAAGACAAGGCTGCTAATTAGCCACGATCCAAAAATTTGATTCTCTTTGCCGAGTTGTAATTAACAGCGCAGCGTTAATCGAGCTGCGAGGGCTGCGCAATTGGAACGCAAAGCCCGGAGGCCTTAAGAACCCACTGTAAAGCCACTGTGAAACCACTATGAAACCACTGTACACCCACCTTGTTGACAAAGTCATCCTCCGGCTGTTCATTGGGCGGCGCCATTCCGAATTAGTGCAGTTTTTGGTTTTTTAATTTTTTTATTTTATTTAACTTTTTATTTTGCTTTTTTATTTTTACTTTTGAGTTCTAATTGCAGATGATTATTATTTGCACCAGTAGACCATAAATTGTCATACTTTTAATATGTAAAGAAGCGCAAAGAATATGGAAAAAAAAAAATAGAAAAAATCTATAGCAAATATTTTTTTGGGATTTGCGCTTAAAGTCTGGATCTTGAAGCGATAGCTCGATTTATGAACCGTTTCGTCTTGCGTTTAGTTTATAACTGACAACGAAGGCGATCGCTAACAAGTTCAATGAGTCGCCATCGTCGACGTCGACGTCGACGTCGTTTATAGTCGGCTTGGGTCGGCAAGGGGGGCGGGGTGTGGAGGTGACGGGGGGCGGTTCTCGCGCTGAGTCGTTTGTTGCTATGCCTTAATGGCAAACTGGTTCTAGTTCTGTTGAAGTTTTTGGTTTTGGTCTCGGTTTTTAGATTTGTTCTATCTAGCTCCCAGTTTCCAGCTACAGGTTCTTGCTCATTTTGTGGCTATGTTTATGTTTATATTTATGGTTATTGCGGTTATTGCTGTTGTTGTTGGACTTGTTGCTGTAACACTTGGGCTGAACGTCACTTGAACTTGTTGCTTGAACTTTGCGCGCCCAGCTGAAGGTAATCCGAGCTGCGCATTTTGTCATTTGTTGCATAAAAAGATTTGATTTGAAAATGCCAGCAACAGGCAACTGCAGCAGCAACAGGCTTGACATTGACCATAAGTGGCCAATACGCGAGTCATGCAACACTTGGCCAGCTATCGTGCCAGTCTCGTTGCGTGTGTGTGTGTTCGTTTCTTGCCTCGTCTACGCCCGCTGCACTTTTGCAACGTCTTAAAGTCGCCCTTGAAACGCGCCACGCTGCGTTGCACACAGGCGATCAAAACGGTGCGCGTAAGTTTCGCACTTTTGTTGTTGTTGTTGTTGTTGTTGTTGTTGTCGTCGTTGTGGCTGGTATACTCTGCCATAGATAAGAGCTTGTTTATTAAGCCATCAAGTTCTGTTTTGCCATAAAAGGCAAAGGTAACGAAACTATTTGCAAGCACCATTTGGCCCAAAGTGCAACTAGACTGAAGATTGCAAACAACTATATATGCACATATTTATATACAAAAAATCCACTATTTAACCTGATTTAGCGTTCATCTAGTTTTAGTTGAAAAAAATAATTACGTACAATAGTTTTCACCAATTTTCCAAAACACTTTCTAAGCTCTGTGCTGATCACCAATCTGGAATTCGGGACATATAACAGTTAATATGCTTATATCTATATCGATTTTAGAGATATATTTACATTTATTTGATAAGCACGAAAAAAGGGAGGCAGGTCAACCAATATTAATCATCTACTTCGAATAACTTACTTGAGGAAATAATTCATAATCAAATAGGCTTCTTGTTGGATAATCCAGGCATTTAAATAAAATACGATTTATAAAAAAATTTTAAATACTGTTGGCATTTACAAATGTTTTAATAAATTATTTTTATTTAAATGCGTTAAAAAAAACTTTTTGAGCGTATACGTGTAATTATTATAATAAAACCTAGAAAATGCATTTATTTACTCAGATATTGTTTATACTAAATGTTATTGAATATTAAATTAACTGTTTATATTCTTTTATATATATGTTTTATAATTAAATTTAGTAAGATATCATTTCTAATTTTCATATATGAAATAATAATTATATATATTTCATATATGAAATATAATATAAAGGCCCACAATCTTTTTTAATGAACACAAAAACAAAACAATTTTAATTTCTAGAGCATTTGAAATTCGTTGCATTTTATGTGCCACGCAAGCCAATGATTGCAGTTCGATGATTGAATGTGCAACACAGTGACAAAATGCCTGATGGCCACCGGATTTGATTTTGATTTTGATTTGGAGCCGCAGCAACTTTGAAGCGTTTCTCGCAGGCGTTGCACGATATCTATATACCCTGTGGTTGTTATGAATAATAAATATTATTAAATATTGTTATTATATAAAATAAATAAATAAATAAAAATACATATAAAATTATAAAAAACAAAAAACAACGAAAGACTGGTCAATTTATTGACCACAAATACGTCATATAAGTAAATTAAATTTATTTTTATTTTATATATTTAAAAAATATATATATTGATTAAAAATAAATAAAAATACAATAATATAAAAATTAAAAATGACTAACTATAGTGAGATATAACTTGAAAATTATTCAATAACATAATTTTTTTGATAAACTAAATACTTTAAAATATGAAATGTGTATTTTTTTTATTAATTTGAGAATAATTGCATACTACCCGTATGCAATAAATTTTTTAAAAGCCCTTATGGGTGCTTACAAATACATCTAAACTGTATGTGAAAAAATGCATGAATATATTTAATAGATATGGGTAAATTTTAATATGCTTTTATTGTTTAGAGTATACTTCAAACTTGAGTGCTGGGCATCTTCTAGTCAAACACTCGCGCTTAGAGTGTTCTAACTGGCTTTTATTTTTGTAGTTCGAGTTCGAGTTTCAGTTGTATTTAGTATTAAGTTTCAGTTTCGTTTTAAGTTCAATGCAAACACGAAATTCGACAGTAGGCCTGGGGCCTGGCCAAATATGACTAGCCGGCACTCACAGCAATTCATAGTCCAATAATTATCAAACTTAAGTAAATTGTGTGCGTGTGTGTGTGTGTGTGTAATTAAATGCGAGGCATTCCAAGGCTACTCTCAAAGCTCTCTGGCGACCAGCAGTCGACAGCCGAAAGCCGCTTGCCAGTCAAATTAATTATGTATTTGGATTTTGATTAAACATTTTGCCAGCCTATAAATGCGCTTATATAAGATTATAAATAATAAATCTAAGAACATGTCGGCCCCACGACAATTGCCCCAAATACTTTTGATGGCTGCTGTCAGGAGCTCAAATCGTATGAATCACGTTTACTCTCACTCATCGCCCATTTCACATCAATTTGATGGCAAAGGCATTCGTTTTTAGAGCCGTGGATTACAGCTTTTAGGAACAAAATAAAAAACATTAATTAACTCATCTTAAGATTAAGTATCTGTCATTTCATGAATTTCATTATTTCATATAATCACATAGAGCAGTTTGAAAATCCTTACGATTTCTATTTACTCGATTGCAATTATCTAGTGTTTTAATTATATGGTCATAAAAAGAATATGGTAAAGAGTTAATATAACAGGAAGGTACAGTTATATTAGAGAATTACTATAATAAAATTTCGATGTTGGTCACATTTCGATCACATTAGCCAAGAAATCTTTTTTGGGATATCTTAATAAAGAAAACAAGTTTCTTATGCAAAAAATTTATTTACTGTATTTATTTTTGTTTACTACGTGAACAGAGAATAGGCGATTTTTGATATAAAAAAAGGATTTCAAAAATATACCTTCAAGCCGTTAGGTCAAGAAATACGATTAGATCGATATTTATCGATGCAATAAAAAATGAAACGAGATCACGTAAACACGATACACAAGTTTTATTAAACAAATAGATGGGCAGGCCGTTTAACGACGCGCCCGGACAACGCAGGCATCGATATCGGCATTGACCACATCCAGGGCGGAGACGGCCTTTTCGGAAGCCACATGGGTGCAGGCGTTGCTCTCGCTGAAGACGGCCGGGATGCGCTCGTTGGTGCTGTGCTTGATCGTCTTGACCGAGGAGCGGGCGCTGATCAAGTAGACGGTGCCCTGCACATAGAACTTGGTCATGCAGGTCTGTCGGAGCACGGCGTTCTTGTAGCTCTGGCACTTGTTGTAGGTGCGGCGCAGGGCGTAGCCGCCAAAGACCAGCTGCTGGGTGGCCTGATTGACATCGGTGACAATGTCAGCGGACTCGTGGGCGGCCGTCAAGCCGCAAACATGCAGCTCCTCGTGAGCGGTATCCAGAATGCTGTCAATCTGTGCATCCTGCTCGGACACACACTGTGAACTCTCAGCGCGACGCGCCTCCAACTGTTCGACGGCCTCTTCCAGCTGCTGTTGCGGCTCCACGACGATCTCCTCGTACTGATGGGCCAGCGCCTTGCCGGCGTTCTCACCGATCTGCGTCATCTCATCCACTACGGTAAGGAGCTGGGCGCCCAGCGGCGCAGGCGCCGATAATGGCTGGGCGTGGCCAACGCTGGCCAGGCACAGGCACAGGCACATAACACTTGCAATGATGAACTTCATTTTGTTTTCCAACTTGGCCACTGCGCCGCCTGCGCCCAGTATTTATAGTCAGCCCCCAAGACGCGAATCCTTATCTAAATTCCACTCCATCGTTTACCTAGCTGATAGCACCCGATTATGGGCCATAAATCAAAAGCCTTTACGAGCCATATGGTAAAGTTTATTGATCAGCATGATTATTGATTTTAAATATACAAATTTGACGCCTTTTTCGCTGGTTTATAATTCAATATTATAGTCAATGTTTTTAATATAGATGACATAGATGTCACAAGCACAAAATATTAAGATTTTAAAAAGCCAAATTTATTGTCCTTTTTCATATTTTGTTGGACAAAAAAATGAATCCTGGAAATTTGTGTTCAAATAAAATTTTAAAGAATTAATGCCAGAATAAGTACCTCATTAAAATTATTTAAAATTACCATCTTAAAGCGTCAACGACTGTTTGCCTAATATAAAAAAAAAACATTTTTTAAATATAAATATTTTTTCTACAAAATGCTATTACACTTTTAAAATATAAAATAAAAATATTTTATATTTACTTTCTTTTTAATCAATTTCAGTAGAACTTAAGCGTTAGGACTTTTAAAATATAAAATAAAAATATTTTATATTTACTTTCTTTTTAATCAATTTCAGAAAAACTTAAGCTTTAGGACTTTTAAACTTTTTGTGCGCTGAGCAATTTAATATTCATATATAAAATTCTATGTAAATACCAAATAAACACAGAAAACAAATTGTTAGAAAAAAAAACATTTTACAATATCCAATAATTGTAATTTTGGTTTATATATATTCTTTTTTAACTGACCATCATAATTGACCATTCCTTATCAAGCACTTAAAACTGTTATGGGCCATAATTGCTGCTGGAATTAGATTCCGTTTTATTATTAAATTAAGCGTCGACTTGTAATCAATGCTATAAACACTGTCTACAGAATTGGGCTATTATTAAAGAGCGATTGGGCATTATCCATAAGCTACACCGTGCACCTTGGTCCAAAATATATATCTATGAAGGGTTAATCAGAACTTAAAGAACTTCAACAAAAAAATAAAAATAAATATATAAATTTAAACCATTTTCCACCCAAGTTAAAATGTAAAGATACGCAAAATTTGTTTTTTTTTTATTATTATTTTTATTTAAATTTGGTTTCATAATTATTCATTTTGTTCAAATACAATAAATAAACATTTAAACTATGTAGTGGTATGTATATATGCATATATAAGTACTTTATATATAGATATATATATAAATATATGTGTACATATATAGTTATATATATATATATGTATATATAAATCTTTTGTTTTTTTATTAAATATTTAAATAAGTGTATATATATTGTATTTTTTTGTTATTTTCCTTGTTTTCTTGCTCGTTTCTTGTTAGTTAGTTGGTTGTTTTTTTGTTTTATGTTTTTGCAATTGCGAATTATTTGAAAGAAACATTTTCATATAAGTAAATTGCTGTTGGTTTTTTTTTGGTTTTTTTTTAATTTTCTTCTTTTTTGTTTTTGTTTTTGCATTCATCAAATATACGAGTATATATTTATATATGTATGTATATATTAATAAAAGTTGATGTTGCATAATGCTAATGTATAAACTGTTACTACAAGTATGTACACATACACATGTATATATAGCCTCTATATAGCCTCAATATATGTACCTGTGTATATACACATATATTTATATGTCTATGTATATGTGTGTATATGTGTCTGCTGGCTATTTGCCTGGGGGAGCTCAGCGTACATATGTAGAATGTATGTACCGTTATTATGCCAACAATTAGTTAAACTTGTAGCTATGTTGTGTGTATGTGTGTGTGTATATTTGTATATGTATGTAGTTTCTAATGTTTTTCTTGGCCTAAGATAAAACTTGTACCTTACGCTTTTTCCTCAAATTTTAATTTAAAATTAGTTTTTTCTTTTTGGTTTCCTTTTTTTGTTGCATAATTTTATTGGAGTTTTCCTCTTTTTTGGTTTTATTTAGTTTATATTAGTCACAGTTTTGTAGGCGCAATTTTGCAAAACATTTAAATGAATTCAGCGTAGTTTTTCATTAAATATTATTAATTTTTTTTTTTTTTTTGGTTTTAGTAAGTAGTAAAAAATAAAATACAAGTAAAAGGCAATTTCATAGTTGAAAAAATTTGTGCTTAATTTTGTAGAAATATTGTTGCCAGTTTTGTTTTTGTTTTTCTTTTTATCCGTTCGCTTTGCTTACATTAAAAAACAACATAAAACCGTAAAATTTTTTTTAATGCTTCATTTTGTTTTGGTTTTTAAGTTTTATATATATTAAGTTCAATAAATTCGTTACGACACATGGACTAAGACACAGCAAAAAATATTTATGCTTAATTTAGGTTCAGTTTTTTTTTATTTCTTTTCTTTTTTTGAATTTTCTTTGATTCGACTGTAGTATATATATATTTTGTTTATATTTTTAATTGCATGTTGTTCACATTTTGGGCGCATTCCATGTTTGCCATTTAAATGCGCGTGTAAATATTTTTGTCAATAATAAATGATGAAACAGCTAAAGAACTTTCGTACTTTTGTAGCAATATGTGTATATATTTCTTTTGTATACATAAGTGTGGGTTTTTTTTTTTTTTTTATTTTTATAATTCGTATAAATACATACATGGACACTTCTATAGCGTCATGTAGAAAATTTCTATTGCTTGCTACTATTTGATGCCATTTAAATGTTAAGCAAGAACTTCAAATTGTGTTGCTCACGTTTTTAATATATATATATATATTTTTTTTTTTTTCGAGTACTAAACAATCAACTGTCAGTTGTCACGAGTTCACTATGATACCGCAATTGAATTAGGTTGTTTTCTTTGTTAAATTTTTTTAAATTTTATTTTATGCTATAATTTTTTTTTTGATATGTTCGCTTCAAATGCGTGTCATGAAAATACATTTGCTTTGTATTGATTTTATTTAATTTAGGTTTTTTTTAATACAACTCCATAAATATGAGTACAGTAAATAGCACATGTAACTACATATGTATGTATATGTATTAAATCGGGCAAACGCACTTTCTGCTCAGTATCATAAACATTTGTTTTTGGATTTTTGGTATTTTTTTTTTGTTGGTTTTTCAATAACGCAAAAAATTTGCTTGTAAAACGTAAATATTTTTTCTTAGATTTTGTTTATTTTTTTTTAGTTTTTTTTTTATTATACTTTAGTGTGGCCAAAGCTTATTGTCGGAAGCGTTATGCATTTCAATTTTTTCCATAATTGTTTTTATTATTAGTTATTATGTTTGTATAATAGTTGGTATTATAATAACTGTTAAACGTTTTTCCATGTTCACATTAAAAAGTTCCCTTCAAATGTGTTCACTGTAAAAATGTTTCGCCCCTCTATCAATTTTGTCAAATTTGTTGATATTTCTAAAACAAAAAAAAGGGTATAAGGAATAACACATAATATTACCATATATTTACGTTTTAAAGATGGATTTATTGGTTTTGCATGATTTTGGTGTTCTATAAGTGTGCTCTCAATAAGGCTAGTTGATCGTAATACTTACGATCCATCGTTTACTACTTTCGGTATCTGCGTCTCAATGATTATTTCCAAATTACTCAATATTCAATTTGTGTTCTTGCTTGGTCTTTGCTTACTATGTTAATCACTAAATGTTAGTTTTTATGCTTACATGTATCAACTTTTGACCTTGATAAGTGTATATAAATTTTTTGGCGCAACTCGGTTTGTTCGTTTTTCTCTTTTTAATATTAAAAATTAATTTTTGTTTTTTGTTTTTTGGCTTCTTTTTTGTTAGTTGTGTGAGCTTCTTGGTAAGGGAAAAAATGTTCAAAAATGTAACAAACAATTTATTGGCTTATGCAAAAATGATGTAGCATATGTCATAACCTATGATGTATACATATGTATATAAATAAATTGTAAAATATATGTAGTTGTATAATTAAATATTGCATTTGGTTTCGTTGAACGTCTGGACATTTTTTTGTTGTTTTGTTTTTCTTTTTATTTTATTTTTTTTATTTATTTATTTTTTGTTTGTTTGCAGCTACCTAGCATATTAGTTTTAAATATTTGGTATATGTATGTGTGTATGTATATGATGTACGTATATGTGTGAGTGTATAGAGTGTAAAATATATAGAGTATATGTATATGTATATATGTATATGTAAATGTAAGCATGTCGTATCACCACACAACGATAAAAAAAATATGTCGGTGTGTGTAAAATGAATCGTTTCATGTTCTTAAAATCGCCTTAACCACAATTTCGTCAAACACGCTTCTCGCTCGCAATTCTGTTAAAAAATTACACATACCAGCATTGGCCAGATGTCTAATATAATATTCAACATACCCAAATCTGTTATATACCTTTGACAAATCGTACTTAGGTATATTAGGTATTTATTATCTTTTTAAATTATTCTGAAATTGTGAAGGAATCGTGTTGGGGTATTACGTAATGTAATCCCATGTAAGTAACTGCATCAATTATTGTGTACTTGTTTGTTTTGGTTTTTTTTTTTTCTTTTAACTGAAACTTAATTAGAGCCAAAAATAATACAATTATTTGGTTTTTTGGTTTTGCTTTATAATACTCGTATAATTAAAATTTTGATTTCAGTACCTGATTGCAATGGTTATTTATTTGTTCTAGAAACACACATTTTTCACTGTAGTTGTTTGCTGACCTCAATTTTTTGTTTTTGTTTTTTTTTTTTGGCTTTTTTTCTTACATGCTCGAATGTAAGATTTATTTTTTTTTTGGGCCACCATATAATATGAAAACACTTTAAAAATGCTACAGACAAACTACAAATTTGCCGTTGTTGTTGTAAACTGTAATATGTAAATACACACAATTAGCTACATATATAGTAAATAGTACATACGTACAGTTGTTGTTGTTGTTGTTCTTTGTTTGTTTTCGCATAGATCGCATAAAACAATGAGCAAATAATGTAGGACATGTTAAAGTTTGAATTTCCTATACGACTACAATTGCATGTTTTTGTAAATATACACTCGTATGCCTTCTATGTACGATTGTACATATGTATGTATACATATCAATGTCAGTATGTATCCATTGGGCTCACAAAATATCGTTATTACTCGTACCACAACTAATGTTAAGTCGTTTTGTATATATACATTTATTATATATGTATGTATATATATATATACTTTCTACTGTGTTTATGGAACATATCAATATAAAATATTGAAGGAGGGCACACGGCTGAGTACACTTTTCTTCTCTTCTTCTTCTTCTACTACTTGTTTGTTTGAATTTGTTCTAACATTATGGTTTGCGTTTTTTTTTTTAATTTAAAGTTTTTTATACTCTTGCAGTTAGTATTTTTTTTACTATGTTTTTTAAGAAACGTATGAGTATTCAAATTTGAATTTTCCCAAAATAGGTTAGTAAAACCAAATTTAATGAATCTGCAAGAGTATAATAATATAATTCGATTCACCGAGAAGTTATATTGTATTTCGTTTGCTTTATTGTAGCTACAGTATTGAAAAAAAATATTGAAAAGGAAGTGTTGGGATGCAATTTAGGGCCAGAGATAGGGAGAGAGTCAATTATTGGTCTGCTTTGATTAGCTAAACGTCACCGAAAACTCGCTAAGTAATTCACAACCATTCAAAGAAGGGATCTATCAAAAAAAAAAAAAGCAGCGTGAATTTCTTGTTTTCGTTTTCTAGGCAATTTAGGAACCCAAATGAACTATGCAAAAACCGTTTGCTAAGAACGAGTGTTAACTAGTTTTGATTGATTATTAAATTAGTGTTTTGGTTTTTAGGGTTTTAAGAAAAAGCTAGAATGCACTTTTAACTTTAATAACTATTAATTCAACTGATCTGCTTCTTAATTTTATTTTGCTTTTTTGCTTTAATCGATATACGTGTATGCAAATATGTGTCTGGATTTTTGTTGCGTGTTCTTTTGTGTGTGTAAAGTAAAAGAAAACTCAAGCTTTGTTCTCAAGGTTCAGGTAATCAATTTCTAGTCTTATCTGTTGCACTGAGTAGTCTGCATTTTAAGATATACATATGTATATATAACTTTCAATTTGTTACGCCATTAGCTATATTAGATTCTGTATGCATATATGATTCATATATAAAGTACAATTTTCAGATAGGTTCTTTGGTTATCATTTTCGTACAAGATGTTTTTATTTTGTTTACATTTATTTTTACTTGTTTTTTATTTTTTCGTTTTGTTCATCTATTGTTTGGTCAAACGAACAGAAATGTTAACTTTAACAGATGCTGGAACAATGCTAACTATATGTCAATGTTTCTGTTTAATAGGTCTTAAGTTGAATTTCCTGCAAACTATAGTGTAATTACTTATGTAAATTTGTGGCATTCATTTTATTGCTTTTGCGTTCTTGTTTTTTTCTGCATTGAAACAGGATTCGAATTAGGAAATTTTTAAATTTAAATATAGGTTTCTTTTGTTTTCGTTTTATTTATATGTAATTTGTTTTTTTAATATATAGAAAACAGTTAGTTGCTTAGTTAGTATTATTTTCAATGCGAGCCTCCAGCGTTAAAGGAAGTTCGTTTTAAGGATGTGTATTTCCGTTTTACAACATAGATGTTTTTTCACTTGGTCAGTTTTGCGGTAATTGTGTTGATAAATCGACTGTTTAGAATGTGTTTCAGTATTTTATTTTATTGCTGTTCTTATGTTGTTTCTTTTTTTTTATTTATATGTATATATATGTATATATATATTAATACGTATAAATATACATATACATACATATATATAATATATACTTAATTGATTCAAAGGGAAGACATAACATTCTAGAAAAGGTTCTTACTGATTTGTGGTACAATATTTTGTTTTGTATTTTTTTTTTCGTTTTTATTTTTTTTCTCAAGTTTATTATTCTTAAATATATATATATATATATATATATATATATATATATAATTGTATATTTGTTACTGGTATATTTATGTATATATATATATATATATATATATATATATATATATAAATTTTGTTTTTTTCTGAATATATAGTTAAAGCGACGTTTTAGTTTTTTTTAATATAATATAACTATTCATGACGTGTAAATATCATTATAATTTGTTGTAACTTTTTCAACTACTACAATAAGACAATATATTTGCGTATATTGTTTGGATTGGTGCCACTATATATACGTATATATAAATATTTGTTCACATGTGTGTTCGTGTGTGGGTATGTGTGTGTGTGTCCTTAGTAAACTTTTCAAGAACTGGCCAATTTCTTATTACGCACTCATGTGCAAAAGCACAAGACTGTTCTAAGTTTTTGTGTTTGTTATTGTTTTTTGTTTTTTTTTAATATATCTTATGTTTCGTTATTGTTTTTGTTTTTGTTTTGTTTTGTTGCTGTTGTTGTAGGAATGACACTTTAGTAAAGACAACATTCAAACACTTAAGATGCATTGCATTGCGCTAAGTTTCTCAATTAATATGAATTAATAAATACTTTTACCATTATACTTATATATTGTTAATATAATGTTTATCATTTAAAATATCAAAAGTGGATGGAATTATGTGATTCTAGTTATTACACGCACTGTATATGTATACACATATATATATAATATATATTTATATATATATATATGTTATGTATATACGTTATTAGCTATAATTTTCTCTTACTTTATATATTTTTTTCTGGCTGAACTTTCGCATCAAATTTGTTGTCTTTTTTTCATTAATTTTATATCGTTTTCTCAGCGAAATTGTTGTATGTGTTGCTTCTGCTTCTGCTTCTTCTTCTTCTTTTGTTTCTCCGTAATAAATTATTTGCTCGTTTATCGGTTTATATACAAAAATATCTATAGAGATGCTTGCTGTAAATGGTATAGACACATACATAAAAATGAAACCATTTTTGAAATATATGTTCGCATTAGAAAATAGTACAAAGTCAGGTTTAACATAATAAGGGTTAAAGTTAATAGATTTTGGATAATGCATTTAGCAGTATATTGCTCAATAATTTTAATAACTGATCGCATATGCATATATGATTAGCTTTACAACGTGTTTGCGCTACCTGCACAATATTCAATAAAAATATTGTCGTCCGACGGGTACAAGTAGAACAGAAAAGAAGTAGAGAAAAAAGTATACATATATTGTATATATATGTATATACATATACGACAAACATTTGGGTTCACAAAAAAATGGATTGCTAAAAAATTAATGATCCAAAAATGTTCTTATATATTTTGTTTTAAAGGTACTTTTACCATTTAGAATGCTTTGTTGTGCTTTATTGTATACTTAATTGGTTCAAAGTTTATGGTATATGCTGTGGTATATTCGGTTGTGTGTGTGTGTGTGAGTGTGTGTCAGTGTGTGCGATCTGGCGAAACGTTAAAGCAGGAGAAATAATAAAGCTTGCAATTTATAGTGTTCAACAAAATATATTGAAAATTATACCATCATTTTTTTAACTTAAATATCAGGAAAGCAAAGAAAAAGATATTTTAATTTAAATATATTTTTATAATTTGTTGTGTTAGTGTTAGCCAGATATGTTATTAGAAGATTTGTTTTTATGAATATTGTCAAATATTATTCTCCTGCTACTTCTTTTAACTGGGTTTCAATTGTTTTTGAAATGATTTCGCGATTCTGTGCTTGATATCCGTAATTCCTAGATATATTCAAAGAACAGAATTGATTTTAAAATTCAAAAAACGCACACACAAAAACCTATATGTATGTCAATTTCTGTTTCATCTTATTTTTCTTTTCCATTTTTTTTTTTTGTTAGCGGCTGCAATTTGTGTATATATATGTGGCCATAAAATGTTGTTAGTGCTTTGGTATTTCTTAATATTCTGTTTGTTTAGTTTTTAATTATTTATTTTATTTTTTTTTTTTTGTTTTTTGTAAAAAATTAATTACCTAAATAATTTTTCCAAAAGAAAAACATGAATCTAAAAACGCTTGGAAAATATTCATAAGTGTGCCGGGTAAAATGCCATAAAATGGCAAAATGGCGCCGGCACTTGACCGTTATACAATATACATTAACACTATCACAGGCGGGGGGATTAAAAATAATAATCTAATCGTCTAAGTATAAGTATGTGTGTTCTTCATGTCTAGGTAGAGAACCAAAGTGCGCTTGGTGGTCGAACGATTTTTGTTGGGGAAATTTTGATACCAGGCACCAATTCAGGTCCTGGCAACAATTGCAGCGCCACATTGAGTGCCCGATAGCCCGTTTTGGAATTGCAGTTAGGTATATGTATGTATGTATACAATGTAGCTTACTTATGTAGTATGTATATCATGTAGATTGATTCAAGAGTTAAATCGCATGCAAAGTTCGGAAATAGTCTGCCGTTGCGAATAAAATGGTAAAAGGTGTAAAAAGCCTAAGGAGTACAGTCAGCAAAAATGGTATAAGTTGGTTGTTGTTGTTTGTTTGTTTGTTTGTTTGTTGTTGTTGTTTTTTTTTCTTTTTTCATTAAAATTTTGTTTAGTATTTTTTAAGTTTCGTTTTCTTTTTTTCTTTGTTGTGTATATGTATGTACGTAGCTTGTAAATAGTTGTATGCATATGATTCATATTCGTAATACTCTCGTATAGTCGAAAATCATAATATCAATTCGAATAGTTTTTGTTAAGCGCGTGTGGAACGTTCAATTCAGATATCGATATCAGATGGCATTGCCTGCACAAGGGTTAAAAAGTTAAAGAGCCGTTATGCAAGTAAGTACTATGTATGTTGAGGAACATGAAATCTTAACCCTTGTGCAACAAAACTAAATGCTGCCCAAACATTGAATACATATTATCCAAAAAAACAGTTTTTTTTTGTTTTGGTTTTGTTTTCACTAAATTTAGTTAATTAATTAATTGTTGTTGTTGTTTTTTTTTTGGGTCTTTCGAAGCCAAAACATTTGGTGTTTTTTCACAGTAAAATTCATTTAAGATATTTTTCTTTGTGTTTGTTTCTTTTTAAGTTTAGTTCAGTTTTTTCTAAGTTCACTTTAGTTTTTTTTTTTGGTTTTTTTTACATCTGCTTTGTATAATGTATATTAACTTGTTTTTGTTTTTCGTTAGTCGCCAAGTAGCTAGTAAGAATGGCCTTGTATATATATTTTTATATATATATATATATATATATCTACATATATACATATATATATATATATATATATATATATATAATAATTTGTATAAGACATATATATATTTTAAATTATTATTAATTCATACTTTTGAGGCAGCTTCTTGAGTTCTAAACGTTTTGGTTTTTGGTTTGTTGTTGTTATTTAAAGAAAACAATGCACAATACTTGAAATACTCGTACCCAAAAATCAATAAAGAATATCTTGGTTTACACATTACCATTGCATTTATACTTATACTTATATATATATATATATATATATATATATATATATATATACATATTGTATATATGTATATAAAGTGCATGATTTCTGTGGCTTTGTTAATTTGTTAGTTCGTTCGTTTTTTGTTGTTATTGTGTTATTCATTTTTATTTTCGTGCCTTTTGTTATTGTTATGCACACTGTTACTTATTAATTCAAATGCCTAACAATTAGATTTTCAATTTTTCCCCTGCTTAACAACACATTGTTTTTAGTTTTTATTTTGTGTTTTTTTTTTTTTTTTTTTGTTTTGTCTGCTGCATTTGCTTCTGTAACTATACAACATCATAAATAACTCACATAAAATTTATCAACATCTTATTGTTAGTTATTCTATATGTATGTAATTTGCTATATGCTAATATACATATATATGCATGTATATAGGGTGTATATAATTCATAAAACATTCTAATTATAATATGTATTGTTGTTGTTCTTCTTCTCCTTGTTGTTGTTTTCGTCGTCTTTTGCTTGTAATTGTTTATTTTTTTTTTGTAATGCTGGAAAACCGTTGCGCCATTTGAATTTTCTTTTTTAATTCTTCAATTTTTATTTTTTGGTGTTAACGCTTTTTAGTTTTTTTTTTTAGTAAGCACACATAAAACTTGCCTTGATTTTTGTCATTTAAATACATTTATTTTTTTAAGTTTTATGAATACATATATAATAATGCAATATATTTAGTTGACCTTTGTATATACATATATTTATATATATATATATATATTTGGTGCCCAAAAATATTGTTGCTGTCTGTTTAGTTTCCTTTGACATTTTCTTGTTGTTGCCTCAAAAAGAGTGTCTAAAATGTGAGGCACGCTTAGAAATATATATTTTATGTGAGGCAAAAACAACAGAAAACCGAAAAAAATACGCTAAATTACAAATTGTTTTTAAAGCCTTTTGACAACACAGGGAATTTGTTTTTATTTAAAAACTTTGTTGTTTTGGATTGATCGCCTTTGCTTATGCGATTTGATTTTTTATTTGTTATTTTAAGAACCAGCATAACGGGTACCAGGCTACATTAACGTACATACCGAACTGCGTATGTATGTGTATATATATATACATATATATGTATAATGCAAGTATCTTAACCCACACAAATGTCGAACTTGCTGTTGTTTTTTTTTCCAAACGTTCATCATATGGAAATACGGCTTATATAATCCATCTATTCGCATTGTACATTCATTTATCATCGTTGTTTGACAGTTATATATATCATTCATATATATATATATATATATATATATATATATATATATATATATATATATATATATATATATGTACGTAGTTAAGCACTATCCGTGATAATATGCTTAATTCATACAAAATTGTGGCCAAAATGGTGTTTGTGGAAGTGTAAAATACATATTTGCTAAACTTGTCTACGTAGAGCCCCCCACCATTATATCATAATATCGTTTTATTTACTACAATTGGTTGGTTTTTTTTTTAAGAATTCGCATTGCAAGGCGCGCTTGTATTTGGTTTTTTTTTATTTTCGTTTTTTGGTTGGTCAAATCTTAAATGTTAATTTTGGTATGTTTTGGTTTTTGGTTTTCTTGTTAATTATTATCAATTTTAGCTTATGCCTTTTACGCTTTGTATACGCTGTTGTTTTAAGTGTAGTTATTTCGATACTTTTAGTAATATAGATTTTGGTTTTTTTTTTTTTGGTTTTTTTGTTATAGTATAATATTTTCTAGAGTACGTCTTTGCTTTTTCATACACGTAAAAATTTTTGTTGGTTTTTTTTTTATTTGGTTTTTGTTTTTGAACAACCCAGAGATATTTAAATTGCATGCTGCGATTTGACTATATATATACGAATATATATATATATAAATATGTGTGTGTGTAAATCGAAAAGTTATGCACATACATATATGTATATATATGTATTGTACTAGTATATATGTAGATTTGTTTGTTTTCTTGTTATTCATTTTTATATATGTTATACGCTACTAGTTTATATATAATAATATAGGTATGTATATGTTATGTATATATGTTATATATGCATGTAGATTTTGTGTATTACACTGAGAGAAATTAGGAAGTTTTTAGTTGTTTAGTTAATTTGTTGTTGTTGTTGTTTCTGTTTTTCGCATGCCTGCAAAGACTGCAACAATATTCTACGGTCTTTGCTTTTCTTGTTATTGTTGTTTGGTAATTCTGGTTTTTCTTTGTTTGTTTTTAAAATTCTAGAAAAATAAAAGCTTTCTAATTGCTTCGTTTTTCATATGTCTTCAGTGTCCAACCGTTGGAACTTTCTAATTCTATGCCCGAATAAAACGCTTTATTCATCATGTATAATGTTAATTGTATTGCAACTTTAGTTGAATCTTAAACATGTTCTTCATTTTTGTTGTATTTGTGGTTTGTTGTATTATTATTATTTTTCTTTGTTTTTGTTTTTTTTTTTGCTACAATATACAAGTAAATATGTAAACACAAATACATGTGTATGTATATGTTGCAAATTGTCAAAAAAGGACTCACTAAATTATCATTATTACAGCACATCAATAAACATTTATTATATTCGATTTCTGTTCTTTGCAAAGATCATGGCACTAAGTTAATTATGTGAATAATTATAATTTTTTCGTTTTTGGTTGTTATTATTTTACTTTTGGAAAACACATACATATGCACATTAAAAACTACACAGACACGCACACTCAAACTCAGACAAAGAAGACGAGATGTCTGGAAAAGAAAATCCAATGTGTTTTGACATAACTTGAGCACAATTTATCGAGTTTATCGATCAATCAATCATTCAAAAATCGAAAAGCAATCAACGTTTTTTTTTTGTAATCATTTGTTAGGTATCTAAAAACTTTATAGCACTATAAACATTATGCCAAAGTGTTTAGCGTAGTGTAAATAATTCTCACTGATATGTACGCAAATATAACACAACAACTCACACAGAGTTTTCATTATTATATTATTATTATTATTTTTGTTTTTGTTACATTTATGTGTATTTATTATTATTCCATAACATGGACAAGGCTTGAAGCGCAACAAATTAAAAATATAAAAATAAAAAACGTTGAAACAGCTGCAAAATGAAACAGTCTGATGTGCAAGAAGAAAGAGAGAGATTGAGAGAAGCATTCGTTGAGTGCAAGAAGAGCTTGAAATATCTAAAATCCTACACAGATTAAATATAGCAATACGCTTCAAAAAGTTGTAAAATTGAAAAACTCTAACGTATACGGATTCCATTCTAATACTAACAAACAGTTGAATGATTTTATTTAGACAAAGTTTGAATGATATTAATTTCTAACATTTAAAAATATAAAAAGTTCTATAATTCACAAGCAGTTCTAACGCTAATTAAGTGCTGTCGTTAATATATATGTATATATATAAATTTTTTTTTTTTTCAATATTCTGTTGGAATCTTAGGTGCTGAGCTGAAATTGGCTTTGGAAACTGTGTTCTTTGAGCTCTGAGCTTTTTACCAAGACATAGAATCCCTAATATGAACTAGCACTTCAGAGCAGGACGTACAACAATTGGCACAGTTCAAGAAGGCGTTGCCTTTCGTGTATATAAGATTATCAGGTGCAACTCAAAAACTGAAAACAAGAGATTTAAATATTTTGTACAGCAATAATAAAAAAAAACTCAAAATTTTTTATTAGATATTTAAATAATAAATATGCATGTATTTTCTTTTCAAAATTTTTTCTATTTTTTGTTCTTTTTTTATATATATATATATTTATATATATATTTATTTATTTTTTTTGCATTTGTTTTTCTGTTTTATTCATGTAAGCTGAACACAACTCAATATTATCAACATAGTTTTCTATTTTGCTTTCTTAATTTTTCATTTATTTTATTTTTTTTTTTTTTGTATATTGTGATCAAAAAAATTATCTAAAATATTGAAGGTTAAAAATAAGGTTCATAAATGTCTTTCAACTCAAAATTGTTAAACACAAAAACGCTTCGTTTTTTTTTTTTTTGTTTTTTTGTAGTTTTAAATGTATATATACAAACTTAACATAATTTATAAATATTTATTAATATTTATAATAAATATATAATTAAAATAATAATTGATATTGACTCGAGGAACTTTTACAGCCACAGGGCAGGCAAAGCAATTTGTGTCTTGGATTCTAATGCTGTGTGTATGTTATTTATTGTAGCTTAACTTTTGTAATATTGTTATAGGGTGTAATGCCCATAAATATAAATAGTGGGGGAAACAAATTTGTCATTCTGTAGTTTGTTTTTAGTATATATATTTTTTGTTTCTTCTTCTTTTTGTGATAGTATTTGGTGTTTCGGCTTAGGCTTTTTGCTAGTTAGTTTAATCACTTTGCATACACAACTTCAACTACTGACATGCGCCTGATTTTTTCAAGTAAACATTAAGTATCTTCGTTTGGTTTTTTGTTGTTGTTACATATATTTATTTTGCATTTAAGTTGAATTCTCTTCTATTTTATCTAAATCTTTTTGTTTTTTTTTTTGTTTTGTTTAATTGATTCGCTCGCTTGTGTTGTGTGTTTAAAAGTTATTTGTTATGTATATACACAGTATATATGTATATACATATATCATCTGCCATGCTCTGATTTTGTAGATCCTCCTTTTGATTACATAATTTAAGATTTTTGCTGTTTCGGTTCATACATACATCGATTTTTTGTTGTTGTTTGTTAGGTTTCTGTTAATTGATTGCGTCTCGTTATGTTTTAGTTGACATAAGTCCTTTCTTATATATGAACGCATCAGCCAAAATAAAAAAAAAAATCCAATTTCTTTCCGCTCTAAAAAAAAATCCACCACATTGTGGAACATTCATGCCACAAAATTGCCACATGCAATCGATTTCGTCTATAGTTTTTACTCCTGGTTACGATTTGCTTCGATTTCACATCATCTCGATTTATATAACTATGTATATATTATTATTCATTTAATTTTTACTTTTGTTTTGTTTTATTTTATTTTATTTTTTTCGTTTTTTTTGTCTATAATAAGGCGAAAAATATCATCAAAAAATTGACGTACACTAGATTGTTTTTCTTTTGCTCATTATTGTATTACATATATATGTATGTATACTTTCTATATATATATATATATATATATGTATATATATAGATGTATGTATATAGATTATGTGTATATGTATATCATTTGTTATCATCGTTACATCGTTAGTACATTTTCTTGCCACGCCTTGAATTCAGCAAAAAGCATTTGCCCTGCTGCTTGTAGTCGTCTGCTGTGTGTTTGTCGATCTTCTTTTTCTTCATTTTCATCATCTTATTTTTATTTATTTGTTTTTTTTTTTTTTTTTTTTTTTGTTAAGAGTAGAACTTCAACTTGTCCATTTCGATTTTGGTTTGTTATGTTTTTCTTTTGCTAATACATTTAAAAATTTCAAATAAAATACATAATATTTTGTATATGTTGTATATGTATATATAGATATATGTTTTATGTTTTTTTTTTTTCTTTTATCAATATTTTTAATATATATTTATATTAAAATAATTTGATGTATAAAGCGTTTGGATTTTGTTTTACATCATTTGTTTGACTTTTGTTTTTCATGTTGTTGATAAATGAATTTGAACTAAATGCACAATATGAGACAAAAATCTACAAAAATGAAGCACGCAACTAGGCGAAAATTTGGGAACTGGGGTGGGTGGTGGTGGTATTATATTTTTTTTTCTTTGAGTGGTATAAATGGAGAGAATTTTCAAAAATGTTTTTTTTAAGTGTACACAGGCATTTGATGGTGTGTGTGTGTGTGTGTGTGTGTTAATGTTAGTGTGCTTTGTTAGTAGTTAACTAAACTAAAGTAAACCACGCCTTGCTGCGTAGTCAAAACCTGACTGATTGCTGGACCGAACTGGTGTCGGTGCGACTTGTCATCGTAATTACTAGATGTGTGTATATGCATGTGTATATTTCGATTTTTGTATATACTCTACTCCTGGTTCAATATGTATCTCGTATATGTATTGTGTTTTATATGTTCTTTTTTAATCATCGAACTCAACGTTTTAACTGCATTTTACATTCGACCAACTCTTTCAACAATTATTGAAACTTATTTTCAATTATTTTTTTTTGTCTATTTTCGGTTTTTTTTTGCGTTTTCTTTTGAAAGCGTCGCATTGAGGAACAAATTATTAACAAATTTAATTGAAAATGCAAACGCTGCATTTTTGATTGCAAATTTGTTGTTATCATTTGTCGTTAACCGTTATTATTTGTTATCGTTAGTAGAGGATAAGTTAGAGTATTGTATGAGTGTTTGTATTTAGGTAAATATGTGTGTGTGTGTATGTGTGTGTGTAGTTACCGCTACCAATCGTATTTTTTTTCGAAAATATTTCGTTACGTTTCTCACAATTGATTTCAATGTAATTTTCATTTTCGTTTTTATTATTGTAGATATAATCATTATTATAATTATTATTATTATTATTATTATCATCATTAAGATTATAATATATAAACAAAATTAATACGCTCCATAATCGTCGTACATAATAGTTGTTGTTAATATAGTTATACCATATAATTGTTGCTTTCATTTCATTTTTCATTGTATAATATAAAAAAAAAAATCTTTGGCAGCATCTTCAAATTTTCTTCATCATATTTGAATTACATTTGATTTTGTGTTTTCTTTTTCTATATATATATATATATATTTTTTTCAATTTTCGTTTATTCATCTCTTTACATTTACTTTTTGGTGTATGGTGTATGCCAATTCAAACGTAATACGAAGTACATAATTAAAAATAACGTGACTGAGAGACTTGAGTGTTGTATATAGAATGTATATAAACATACATATATGTATATATGTACTTATGCATGTATGTGTGTATCTGGTTGTATAAAGTTAGATATTTTGTTTTGTTTGAGTAGTAAAATTAACACAAAATTTACAAAGTATATAACACAATAAAGTACAAGAATAATAAACCAAAATAGGTGGAAAGCGTTTACTCCGGTCACATTTTACACAATCAATAGCAATTAATGTTTTTCAATAATTATTAAATAATAATATAATAGTAATATGCCTTTTCTTAGTTCACTTTTCTTTTTTGTTTTCGTTTCTTTTAAATTGCTTCGTTTTTGTTTTTTGTTTGTTATTTTTGTAGCTTAGCCACAAAAGATCGGCCCTAAAAATGTTGGCACTAGTTGGCTGAGTTGGGTAAATGAGGGCGTGACGTTACTGCTTTACGATACGTTACGGAACGCAATGTCTTTACGTTTTCGGTTAACCGAAATTTCCTTGTCATGTCACATTCTACGCCATTCTATATTCGATTTGTAGAATTACGTTAGATGGGAAAGTGATGTTTTTTTTTGTCACGCATAGTTGAAATTTTACGTCACGTAATATCTTCAGCGTGATGTTATTGTTGCTCCTCCGGTTTTATGGCGTAACGTTAAAGGTGTCTTACGTGACGTAAGCGTTGTTGACTAGTAGCTCTGGCCTAAGTATTTTCTCATGTGGTGTTTTACGTAGTATTGTGATTTTTTTTTTATGTTTTTGCAGAATCCAATATTATTGTTAGTGTTCAGTGCCACGCCCAATGGCCGACCAACCCCGCCGCCTTTGCCATTGGCTAAACTTACATAATGTATGTATATATATTTTAGCTAAACGTTATACATATACATATACAGGTATATATACAACTGTTATGTAAAAAGTTGTAGTTCATAATCTCAACTAAATTGTAAATTTGATTTAAACTTAAGCACATTTTTTCATAAATTTGTATGCAATAGGAAATCAATTAGTTAACGTTTTTTTTTTTGTAATTCTCCTTTTCTTTTTGTTTGCAATTTTCTATCGTTCATTATCTTGGAAAAGTTTTAAACGATTTTTCGATTACTTAATATCATTTGTTTTGGATGTTTTTGATTTTTTTTATATTTAATCTAAACCTAAAAAATTTTTAATTTTGTTTTAAACAAAAAAAAAGTATTTTTTTTTGCTGTTTGCTTCTTTGAACTAAAAAGACAAAAAAAAAGATGTAAATGTTATAAATAAAAGCGTGTGGAATTACAATTTTTTTTTCTCTTCTTCTTGAAGGCTTTCGTTATAACTAGAAACAAAGTGTAAAGTCGCTTTTAAAATAAGAGTTTTTTTTTTAATTTTTTTAAAAACGTATATAACAGTTTTAAGTTTTTTTTTCTCACAGAATTTTGTAAGGCGCAAATAAAAACGAAAAAAAAAACTAACAAAATTTGGCATATTTCACATTTGTGTTGTTTTTCTTTTTCTGCTTTTGCTATTTTTGTAGTGTTTTCTTAATACTTGTTTAAAAGTTTGTTTTGTGGTATTTTTTTTTTGTTTTTTGTTTTTTTTTTTGTAATTATGCAGCGGCGAAGACAACAACCAAGAAAACAACTTTTGATACAATTTACAAACATAAGAAATCTAAGTAAATTGACTAAGCACAATAGTTATTTTTTTTTAGGGAAGGATGCCTTGGGGCTCCGAATAGCCATAATAATTATTGTACACAATATAACATGATGTAATCTTAATTAAATAGTAAACAAAAATCATCATAATTAACGTATTTACGCATATAAATTAAAATTATATTTCAACAGCCAAATTGTTCACAAAAATTGCATTTTCTTTTTCTCTTTCATTTCTTCGACAACTTTGGGAGGAGGTTTTCGTTTTTTTACTTAACTCATTAAACAAATGTATATAGAAATTCATAATCATAATATGATGTGTGAGTCGCTTGAAGATTTCCATATTTAAGTTGTACAACATAAAAATAAAAATAATCATAAGACAATTAAAAGCGTTTCACAAACTTATGCGAATAGGTGTAGCTATAGCTATAGTTATCGGTTTTCATAATATAAAAAGTGTAGCCTCACACGTAGTATTAACGAAAAATAAAAAAAAAACAGGACATTGTTTAAAAAAAGAAACAATTATACATAATTAAACAGTATTAGCATAAATTGTTTCGACAAGTTGTTGTGGGTTTTTTTGTTGCTGCTGTGCTTTACAACTAAAATACGAATTTAAATGATTTCCATCGGTGCCTCACAATTTAATTTTGTGGCTTAATTTGTTTAGAACTTATGTTGCTTATTGTTTTTGTTTTTGTTGTTTAATGTAAACGCAAATAGCGTTAACAATATACATATATAAATATTCAATTTTACGTTACTGTAAAACTAGGGTTAAATAAATGACAAGATTAAAAAGTTATTCATATGAAACACATTAAATTTTACGGCGTTTAACGAACAAAAGTGTTTGTTACATATAAAAATAATAATAAAAAAATAAAAATTTTAAAGGTCAATCCGTTAACTGGTTACATACACAACACAACATACAAACTTCGATACATTTTGTTGTGTATATATTGTATACAATATATATATATATACATATATATTATATATATAATATATATATAGTATATAGTACATATATACACATACATATTATATATACATATGTCTATAAATTTATATAGGCGTTTGAGTGGATGTGTGTGTATGTGTGTGTGTATGTGTGTTTGTGAGTGTGTGTGTAGTGTGTGTTGTATATAATAAAATGTGTGTTACAGCCTATAAAAAATAAGTTGCTTTGCTCTTACATAATTCTATTCACTTAGAACATAATCAAAAATAAATTGCCATTTACATGTTAAAAATTCACAAAATTATTTGTAATCGTAAAGAATAAAGAACAATAAAGTCATAATATTCACATAATTAATCATAAGATTAATGATAATAATAATAGTATGTAGTTACATGTTATTTAAAAAAAATAATAATGTCTTGGGAGTAAACCAGCCTTATATATTGTATTACAACGGGAAAGAAATGGCACATGCCCCAATATGTGCTATTTAGTCTATACATATCAATATACATACATATGTATATATTATATTATATATAGTATATGAATATGTATGTGGGCATATGCACACATATGTATATGTTTGTTTTTGTATGTATATAAGCAAGAGGAATATCGTTTTAACATTGTAAATATATATATAGAACTTAACAATAGTTTTGTTTTGGTTTTTTTCATGTTTTTGTTTCTTTCCTACTTTCTTTTCAGTATTAGTATTGATTTATTTATCATTTTGTTTACTTAGTTGGTTGGCCTAATGCATAGCAAATTTGTTGCTTTTGTTGTTTGTTTGTTGTTGTTGTTTTTTGTTTGCATTTTGGTTTGTTAGCTTAGATTTAGTTTGTATGTTGATTTTTTTTTTTTTTATTATTACTAACACACGCACAACGCGACAATGAGAACATATAGCACACACACACACATACACACACACACGCACACCCGCTCACACATCATATTGAATGTATATTATGTTTGTGTTTGTTGTTCGTTTCAGTTGAATATATATATAAATATATATATATATATATATTATGCATTTACACAGTGACAAAAATCAGCATATATGTGTTTTTTGCATATACATATGAATGTATATATGGCAAAGTCATATAGTCATAGGATTTCACATATATGTGTGTTAGATATTATTTTTAAATATATATTGTTATATATATTCATACACATATACATTTATATAAATAAATATCACCTGATATAAGCAGCAGTAAGAAAAAACCTAAACATTGCTGGTTTCATTTTTTTTGTTTTCGTTTTTTGTTTTGTGTTTCGTTTAGAATTGAAAATATTTGTTTGTTGTATATAATTTTAGATTATGTCGTGTGTGAATTATTGCCTTTAAGATGCCCCAACAAAATTGTTAGCCTGGTTTTTCCTGCCTACTTCGGAAATGTGCACAAAAAGCGCACGTTTCGCATATATGTATATGAATATATACATACAGATATACATTTACATATATATATATATATATATATATATACTCATATGTATATATATTTTTATTTATATATATATCTACATATATACATATATATATACACATATATATAAATACCTATATATATATATATATGTATAGTATGTAAAATATATGCGTGTTTCGTTTGGTTTTTGTCGAAAAAAGATTCTGGAAGGGTTTTTGCACAAAAAAGCTAATCGGTCGATATAACAATATATATGTCTATACATAGATAATAAGTAACATGTAGTTGTATGTGTTGTGTTGTGTTGTGAGTGTACATGTGTGTGTGATTGAGTGTTTAGTGTTGTATGACAATTTTTAACAAGAACATAATTTTAAATAAAAACAAAAAACAATTAAAAAAGAGCATTTTTTTTTTTAAATGTGTTGAAAAATATGTGAAGATTTCTTCCTTTTTCCATTGTTTTGTTTTTGTTACACTAAGTAAAGTTGTTTGTTGCTTGTTATAGATTTGTTTGTTGTTATTTTTTTGTTTTCAGTAGCGCTAATCGTTATTTTTTTGTTTTTTTTTTTTTTGTTTGTTTTGTTGTTGCTATTAAATTAGAGATCAAAAATAGTATTGTTGCATTTTGTTGTTGCTTGTTGCTGTTGCTGTTGCACGATGACAACACTTTTGCTTAAAATGTGTGTTCGAGATTCGAGACGTTTCGCCATTTTGCCCTCACATTGTGTTGCTTTTTTCTTATTTTCTTTCGTTTTCTTTTTTTGTTGTTTGTTTGTGTTTTGTTTTCGGAACGGTATTGAATTGGCCCTTTTTGTCGAGCGTTTTATATGGAAGGCGGCGGCTTAGCTCGAATCTTATTGTTGCTATGCTGCTCCTTGTCGGTGTTGTTGTTGTTGTTGCTGCTGATGATGTTGGTGTTGTTGATAATGTTGCTGTTGCTGTTTATGTTGAAGTTGCTATTGTTGTTGCTGTTGCATGTTGATGGCGGCTGCGGCTGCTGCTGCTGCTGCTGCCTACGGCATCCGTAAATCTTGCCCGACGAGTATTTATAGTTGTATTTGTTCATATCGACAGCTGGACGATTGTTGCGCGCTTTGATTTGCAATCAGTGAACATAGAGCGTGTTCAAGACCAGCACATGATGGTTGTTTTTGGCCAGCGTTACCACATAGCCCTCAGAGGTGATTTTTAGACCGCAGCACCGTGAAACCTGGAAAGGGTACATGAAATTAATTAGAATCGAATTCTGTTGATTTTACAGTCAATTGAGGAATCTATCATAATCAATTTTTACGGTATTACACTTAGATCTCCTTTTACACTAATTTGAAATATATAAATTTACATTTCTCTCTTTTTACACGAATTGATTTGATTTAACACGATTTTAATTATTCTTTGAATTCTTTTTATGCTTTTTATACATTTACATTATTATACATTTGAACTTCACTTAAAATTTTTCTCAGTAAAAAAAGATTATATGCGTATTTTCTGTTTGGGTGGGATTCAGTCAATTGTATGAATGTTTAAATTAGTTTTCCTTTTTTTATATTCATGAATTTCCGATACTATCTTTTTTTTCCGAATCATAATTTATATTTTATAATATAATATATACAATTCCATGAATTATTTTGATTGATTTTATTTTTTGTTTTTTTGTGTTCCATGATATTCAACATTTTAACTTTGCATTATATTTTTTTCTAAATTGAAATTTGTTAAGTTATATTGGTTTATCTCGAAATGAAACGGAACATTTAATAACTGATTTAATTCTAAAAACTACTAAATAGTCAAGAATCGAAAATAGAGATAATAGAGGAGAACTTATTCCCAAATGATATTGCATATACGTTTATTGTCAGAAAGTGACAATAAATAACATTTTTATGTTTATATTAGTTTTACTCTTTATACTAAAGAATTTATGATAAATTTTGATTTTTTTTAAATCCTAATTTATTGTTAATAACATATTTAATGAATTAAAATGTGTAAGCACTGAAAATAAATTCCCAAGTGAGTTTTAAAAAGAATTTTTTTAAATAGAATCGCCTATTTTTCCGTACTGCCAATATCTTTTCTTACACGAATTTCTTGGCGAACGTAATTTTTGTGTAAAAATTGAATTGGCTGTAAATTAATATTAAACGAATAGCTTAGCTCAAGTAACTACCAGTTAATCATGTTTTATATGCAAACCTTAACATGGGGACACTCGAACTCGGATTGAAGAGCGCCTTCGCGCGAATAACAGGCCACATGGAAGCGATTGCCGTGCGAGTCGCCGATGAGCACATCGCCAGCGTTGGATATGTCAATGCCATTGGGAAAGCAGGTGACCTTCTCGTTGCCAATGCGATAAAGGAATGTGCCGTCCTCTTGAAAAACGGCCACGCAATGACCCTTAAAGTCGCACACATAAAAATCATTGTCTGCAATTCGGGAATGCACATTAGTTAAAGGCTGATTTCAGATGTAGATGCTGCAACAACTTACCACGTATGGCTATATCGGAGGGCTCGCGCATATAGTCGCTGCAATCGAACCAACGCACCAGCTCGCCCTCCTCGGAGATGACAAATACGGTGGGTGAGACACTATCAACGGCCACAATGTGTCCCTTGGCGGTAACAGCCAGACCCGCTACGATATCAATATATCTGTAAAGAAGAAATACATGAATTATACAATTGTTGTTTATAGTTTTTTTTCTCACCCACCTGATTGCAATTTTGCGCATAAAGTGTCCGCATTTGGAGAAGATTTGCATGCGTGAGCGCTCGTT